>QJPP01005920.1:0-23197 GCA_003996215.1 Jaltomata sinuosa | reverse complement strand
ATATCAATCTCAAATCCAGAAACTAACAGTCTAGCAGTAACCAATCTCATACTTATCCATAATAGAGAACAATTCTGTAAGTAAATAGCAGAAGTCTACCTACAGTCCCCCGGCCGCCCATATAACCGAGGAACACAAACAAGTGAAAACAAACCCTCTGGCATCCCATACTACCGGAGCGTACAATTAACAAACAACAAACAAGGGTGGAGCCTCAAACAATGAATGATATGATGCATGAAGATCTCAAGTGAAATGGTATCTCCGTATGTACCTCCTCCGGCGCCGATCCGGCCTAGCAGGTAGGTTCCATGGAAGGACACTGCCCGTATACCTCTACTCCACCGTATACCCCTCCTCCGGCACACGCAACCCGTAGCTCCTGGCCCGGATGGAAAGGTCCATGGAGGTCCCAGACCCCATACTAAAACTCAGTATCAAAACATGTTGTCCGGAAGCAAGTCCGGTATCAAGGTAGAGACCCAGTCTCAAATATGCAATGCCCAGACCCTCTCCAGGACTAAAGTAGTAGGAAAATGTCTCAAAAACTCCTCCAAGGGTTCCCGGGAATAACCGGGTCTAAACAGTAAAAAGTCATCTCAGGTGCTCGGTCCGACCGAGGCTAAAAATCATCTCAAGTAACAAGAAAACTCAACTAGCACCCCGGCCCTGCCGAGTCTAGCGTAGTAGTAAAACTGGTGTTTTAAAACATAATTTTACTTCCTTTTACCCAGGAATATTCACAAGTTAAATCAAACCATTTCCAAATTATTTCCATAAAAAACGGGGCCCCCGGGCCATGCAAGGTTTAGAAAATAGTGTCAGTAGGCCCGAAGCCAAAACCATAGTAAAACATGGATAAAACCTCTTTATATGCATGGAAATGGTATGATCACACACAATAGCTGCCCAGCAGCTCACAATCAACCTATCGACCCTGCACAGGCCACAGCTACTCAGCAAGCATAACCAGCCTAGAAGGATAATTCTATGCCCGGGACTCGCGGACATTCCCAAAATCCCACCTTCTATGTTCCAGAGTCAACAAGGCCTCACAGGACCACAAGGGTAAATAAAATATATCGGCAAATACTACAAGCAACGGAGGAACAAAAGTAGGCCGACATGAATAAAGCGGTCGAGGTCTGTGTACCAGCCTAATAAACCAACCCAAGGATGCCCATTAATACAATTTTATCCTATATATGCGGAGTCTAGGGAAAATAAACCGTAGCCTACCTGTCGTCCGATGACAAGCTTGAACCTCTCCGAAAAATCCCCAACACGAAATCAAACTCGAACTCGGGCTTGAATAACTTGACGTAGATAATTGATTATCAAATATTGCATCAAAATCCGTTGTTTCGTTAATGTGAAAGTACAAAAACTTATCTTGTGCAAATGTTAGTAGAAGAACTTGTAGAAAAGTTGGTTGCCAATTGATGAGCAAATGGATAACTGCAATTACAAACATATTTTGCTAAGCATTGACCAAAATGCTTACTACACCTTAATTAAAATGTCCAAATTGACTTGTGGCAGCCCCTTATTATTGAGAGATTGTTGTACTCTCTCCTCCACTTCCACGTGGAGGTGGTGGCGGCAACCAATTTCATCCTGTTAAGTATATACTCGGGTATTGCGTAAGTTCGTGGTATAATAAATATAATTTTTGAATATACCATAATCATTAGAAAATTATTTCGAATAAAACCTACTATATTATAATAATAAATTTCAACATAACTAAATTTACTATCTCCGTAAAAATATTACAATGTATAAAAACCTTATAAAATAAATACATATACACTTATATCGTAACAAAAATATTTTTCATAAACCTTTAAAATAATTTTAAAAGGTAATAATAATATAATTTTTACCAAATTCAACTTTTAAATAAAATATTTTCAATTACACGCGCGATGCTAATAAAATTCTTAAGCTTAGGTTCGTAATTCACCAACGCACGATTTTGATACTCAAGAATTCTCTCGGGATCCTCCCTTATGTTTTATCATTGTTTCGGAACTGAAATGACGTTTTAAAATGTGAAGTTGAGGCTTAAATCGAGTTTAACCCGACCCGGTTCGCGACCCGGTTCGCAACCCGTTTTCTGCCAGACAGTCCGCGGTAAAACAGTCATAACTTTTTACTCCGAGATCAGTTGGACGTGAGGTTTTGTGCGTTGGAAACTAGACTCGTAGACCTTAGATTTGGTATTTCGGGGGACTTCTAACTCTTTATATATTGGGAGAAAAGCCCAGAGACATTTTACCCAAAGTTCAGGGAATTTGTTAAAGATCTTACGATTACTTTTGCCGACTTGCTTGGCTTCAAAACTTATCATGCGGCCAAACAAATGGACCCGGCACCGAAATACCGGTCCCGACAAGCCTTAAATGACTTGGGTCCGCTACAACAAGCTCTAACGGCACAAGAAAAACGTGTATGTGGAAATGACCGGAAGGGTCATTACAGTTTTCCCCTGTAATTCATTAGAAGTGGACTTTTGATTTTTGTTCTCTTGTTTACTTGGTTGCTGACAATTTCCAGTACTTGTAATGTGATCTATGTAGTTTAAGTTGTATATTTCACTGACTTATTATGGAGTTCTGTTGATAATATAAAATAATGGATTAGATTCTCTCTCACATTCGTCGGGAGATGTATTGGTGGTTTGTTTATATATGTTAGTGAGTGATGATTTTAAGTGAATTTCAATTTGCAATTTCATGTTTTAATTTCTCAACTTATTATAGGAAAACTATGAAGAAATATTACGGGAAAAAATAGTGTCTCAATCTGATATTGATCAATGTAAAGCATACTACCAAGCTGCGAGAGGAGAAAAGAAGAGAAGAATATATGGTCTTGGGTCTGAAGCAAAAAGTTATTACGGGCAGGATCTTTGTGTCTCATCATCAGTACCACCTTCGGTTTCTCAATCAACACCGACAACAAATATGGATGAGTTTATAAAGAGAATGATTCCTGCACTTTCTACTCACTTTCTTCCTCTTATTATTGAGCGGGTACAAGAAGTAATTACTCCCATTGACAACCCAGCAGTTGTGACACCCCTAGTGCCTCCTGCTACTACTAATGTGGACGAGGTTGATCCCTTATTTTCAAGTGATGATCGTATCTCTTAGTCTCTCGCTGATTTAATTTTTGGATATTGTCTATTTTGTTTGAAAGTACAAATTATGCGGTAACAATATTTGATGAATGTAGGTACTTTTAATAATAGTTGATAGATTGCTTTAGATGTTTTGAACCAAAAATATATGATTTTTATTTTGCTATCTATATTTGAACCTTCTTTGAGTATTATTTTATATGAATGTTGGTATTTAGGGGTATTAAATAGTTTGCATTTAATTTGTTTCAGCAGGGTATATTTAAAATAAATAAATCAAATAATTTTACAAGAAATTTTTTTAGCAACAAATTTAGTGACGATTTGGTCGTTGCTACCAAAAAACATTGGCGACGGACTAGCGATGAACTTTTAAATGCAAATGTGCCGGCTCAAATGATGAAATATATCGCGACGGATTAGCGACAAAAGTTCCATCGCGAATTCATCCCAACAAATTTAGTGACGATTTGGTCGTTGCTACCAAAATGAAATTGGCGACGGAAGCGATGAACTTTTAAATGCAAAATGTGCCGTCTCAAAAGATGAAATATGTTGCAATGGATTAGCGACAAAAGTTCCATCGCGAATTCATCCAAAATGATGAAATAAATTATGAAATTAGCAACGGACTTTATAAAATATAGCAACGGCCCAAGTCATAGCTAACATGTCGTGACAGATATCATTCGTCGCTAAGACGTTGCTAAAATTACGATGGAATTTATTTTTTGTTGCTAAGAGATTATCAACGAGCGAAATAGCAACAATCATCAATCCGTTGTGAATCCGTCGCTAATCCTATTTAGCAATGGAATATCAGAGATTAGCGACGGTTTACGTCCGTCGCTAAACGCCAATTTTTTTGTGGTGATGCTGACGATGGTTCCATGAGTGGACCAAGTTAATTATTGAATTTGTGAATGATTATTTTGGTCCTTGAGAGGCCGGGTTGCTACACTTAAATGTGAGGATGCTTCTGGGGTAGACCGGGTATTTCATGGTAACACTAGGTGTTGGTATAGAGATCCTTGGTCAGTCCGAGAAAGATAAGAAGGGTATATGTTTACTGTCACTGAGAATCGTCAATGTCGGTTAGACTTGTTACATACGGTTGATAAGCTAAAGGGAAGACTTGTGGCCTGGTTATAATATTGTTTGTGGTTACTTGTCGAGTATGGACCTGGGGGTCATTGGGACGGTTTGTACTAGTAGGTACCGGTACAACAGTTGTTGTCTACGTCACTAAGTAGTGGGGTTTACTCCGAGTTGTTGAGTTATAGTGGTTGGTTGGGGTAAAGGAATGGTAGCCCGGGTATGGGCATAAATGTCAGATAATGAAAAGGCGACTTGGGAAGTCTAGGTGTCACGATGACTTGGGAAAGTCTAGGTGTCAGGTGTGACTTGGAAAGTCTAGGTGATAAGGTGACTTGGGATGTCTAAGGGATAGGAAGGTTGTTTCCTAAGCGGGTTCTGATAAAGGTGGATGTGAAAGGGGTTGGAGTATTTAACTCATGTATTTACCTTGATTTCTTATATGATGGTAGGAGTGGATTCGGGTCGACCGATGATGCCTACCAGTACATGTGTTTGTATTGATTCTACTCTTGCTATACCTTTTGGGTATAGTCTGGTTGCCGGGTTGGTGATATTTTACAGGTTCAGGATGACGGTGATTCTCTAGCAACTCCTACTTTTGCTTCTATGGTGGGAGTTGAGACTTCTTCATTTTGTATCATCTTGTAGTAGCTCTTATACCGGCTTAGACTAGATTCTAGGTAGGGCTAATTTTAAAAATTGTAAAAGGTTTCCGCATTCTTGTAAACATTTTCATGTATTAAAAAGGTTGATTTCATGGTTTACTTCTTTTTCCGCATTGCCTGTTGGATCGGGTGGTAAGGGTTCTCCTATCTAGGTGGATTAGAGTAGATTTCTGCACGGCCCAATAGTTGGGTCGTGACAAGGGGGTCAGAAATACACTCCCTCTGTAGTTTGAACCCTGATGGAGTCAAAACCAAGGAAAGGTAACACACCTCGTGATGCGAGGCCCATAGCAAGGGATATTGCCTCGAGACGCGAGGCAATTTAGACGAGGCCAATTTTTGTCTTTCTCCTAGTTTTATTTGGTGAACCCTCTACGATGTTATTAAAAAAGTATATAACCCATAGGGATTTTTAGAGGGAGTTCAACATTTCTGAAGAGAGAAATACTGCAATAGCATAGAGAAAACATATTCATAGCAATTTTAGGGTTTTCCTCTAAATTTTACCACGAGATTCTTATTTCTTTATTATTGATGGATTCTTTCATGTGTAATCGAATAATGAGTATCTAGAGGCCCTCATTTTAGGGCTATGGACAATGTATGAATATTTTTGTCTAATTATATAATTATTTAGCGAATTCTAATTTACCTATTTTATTCTCGTAATCTTGTGTTTGATTATTTTTGTGGCTTTGTGACTCATAAAATTAATGGATAATTGTTAGTGGATCTGGACAGAGAAAAACTAGGAATAGAACGTGGGTTAAGGGAAATAGGATTCATCTGCAGATGGATTAGCGGCTAAGAAAAAAAATGTACCTAGTTTGCCTTGCTTGGATAAGATACATGATGATTTATAAATGCATTCGGAATAATTTACTACATCCCAGCTCAACGATGTAGGTGTGAGGCTAATCCTGATAGATAATTATACGCCTAAAAATACCATAATCATATTATTAACCCTGTGATTTAAAAATTTGATAAATATCGTAAATTTGACTAATAAATATAATTAGAAAAAATAAAATTACACAAGCGCCATAGCCCAAGGTCTTTAAATCTCTATGAACAACTCCTGCAATAACTTGCATTTTTCTCTTGTTTTTGTTGAATTTTATTGATAGAAATAGTTAGTAGAATAATAACAAACTCAACCTCTCTGAAAATGAACAACACTAGTTTTAATAACTGCAATAGAGAAACGTATAGCATGTCATCAACTAAGTCTCTGTGGGATTGATAAACTTGGTTGCAAAAGCAATCACTTATTACTTGCGATCACATACACTTGAATGTGTGTTGGAAGATCGGATAATATGATGTCATTTTGTCTCTTTGGCATAGCAAATCTTAGTATATATAGGCTTTGTTCCTCATACATATACCTCTCCATATGTTCAGATGACTCAATTCACATGTCATCACCCAAACACAATATTCAAAAATATTTAGAATGAGGTCCAACACGGCCCAACTTTAAAACTGCATTTTCGTTGACATCCTCACTTTTATATACTTTCCCAACCTCGACATCATTAACAAAAATATGATTGAGTGATAGACTCTCAATCTTTAGCTTTTTGATACGACTTATTAATTCTCTCTACTTCACAAAATTCATAACGAATTTGTTGAGTATTAGACGCATCAACCTTTGCACTCACTTTTGTCTCCAAGTTATGAATAACACTATTAAATCAAGTAATCTGTTGTTTAAGCTCACGTCTTATTTTTATTAAGTGTCTCATTCCAATTTTAATTTTTTCAAGGAATCCTTCATTTTTCTCTAACAGTTTTCTGCAAAGATTCATACTATCAAAAGTACAAGCAAATTAGAATCATCAAAATAAGGGCTCACAAAAGGATAACAACACATAGGATAACTTTTCATTTTTCACTATATATATCACAAGATTGAGATGGTGCATACAACTTGCCTTTGGGAATATATTGACAATGTTGTCACAAATGAGGTCCATTACAATATGAACAAGGATTACAAAAATAAAAAATATTTACCACTACACCATTTTTCATTCAAAGATGTAATGTTAAGAAGGGTAGTAAAGTACTACAAAAAATTATATACAAAAATAAAATAAGATAAAATACTTGAATAGATAATAAAAAAAGGTCTAATCTAGATAAACAATACATTTTTAAGTCCCCGACAATGATGCCAAAATTTTTTGTTCCTAGATGCACGCGCAAGCGCACGAGGCTGCCAAGCAATATAGTGACTAGAAGTCGAATATCATACCTATAAAGACTTTTGATTAACCTTTACTAAATTAAACTAATAATAATTATATATTCAAGCAACAGATCTCAAAGTTTATTATTTTGAATTAACAAATGTTAAAAGTAAAAAATAAAAATAAATAATGAATAATTAATCACACGAATAGCAAATTTTATGTAATCAATGAGATAAAATCGATCTAGAAACATGCATTTGCTAATAATTATTTTGAATAATTAATTCAACTGATGTTATAATCTATCAAGTTATTAATTAACAGTCATATATATGTTTTTGGGCAGACCCTTTTGGACCAGGCGGATTATTGCTTTCATTTCCTTCTGATTTGTTTTTTTTCTAACTCTTTTGGGTAATTGGTCCAATTGTTATGTAATTTTGATTCATTAATAAAAAAGTGGCCCTGGCTCAAATTTTTTATTAGAAGTTATTGATTAACATATACTAATGCAATTAGACTTTCTCGAGTTCGTAACCATCTATTTGTATCTTTATTCTATGCCTATATATTTATGATCAAGAATGTGACACGAACGCATTCAAAACTCCCATGAATTAGTCAAGCAAAAGCAAAATGAATTAAATATATCTCTATCCTAGTTACAAATTCGCTCTCCGATATTCAAAGTTGATCTTGCGCTATTTAACCTTATTGCATGTCCTAGATTCTCACTTTCGCATTCAACCTATTGTTCAAAGATATGCTCTATTGTTAATGAAACAATAAATCAATTACACTCAAGATTAAGTAAATAACTAGATGAGTCGTAACTCGTACGATAAATATCTAACAAGTCAATTCAAGTTCATACAAAAATAATTAGACAACTATCATAACCTCAAAATGAGAAATATAACTCCACATAGACATGAAGGAAATAAAATAAATTATTAAAAAATATAAAAATAAATAATACAAAAAAGAAAAGATAAAATTAAATAATCTCCGATCTCTACAACATCTCCTAAGCCGTTTCTCATAAAAAAATTATAAACTGACGAAATAACCAAATAACCAAATTCAAAACAAATTGAGATAATTTTGGATGCCTGAAATTGGTAACGCACTGAAAGTAAGTGCAATTAGCACCGCATCGGGTTAATTATTGTTTGTTGTTGCTGATTTTCTGTAGTTCATCTGCTGCCACGTGCCCAGGTAAGTCTCTTTCCTTCGCTTTCAATGCATGCATGACGTTGAATGCATATATTTCTATCTATCTATATCTATCTATACTATATAAAAGTGTGAAGAACGTTATAATGTGATTTGAATTTTTTGTCCTTTATTAGAAGACCCTTCAGCAAAATCATTTTTTACTATTTACCTAAATTTATTATTTTATTATTTTGAATAGATAAATTATAAATACTAGAGAAATAATTATATCTTAATATTAGTAACTAAACCTTCATATTAGGTAGGTGCTTTGCACGCAGGAAATGACCTCCAAAGTGAGTGATCTTATTTTTTGTCCCCTATAAGAAAAGTCTTAAAAGGCTAGCGTTCCTTTCTTTTTATGTATAGCACAAATACATTTTTGCCCCTCTACACCACAACTCTCCATGTTTATTTGTCTCTCAACTTTTTTCTTATTTCATTTTTCATTTTCTTTTTTTTTTAATTTTATGTTTTTTTTTTCGTTTTTTTCTCAAACATATTTTTCTTTTTTTTTTCTCTTTCTTTTTCTTCTCTTTTTCTTTTTTTCTTAACCTTTGTTTTTTTTCTCTTTTTTAATTTTTTTTCTCTTTTTTCTTTTTTGTCAACCTTTGTTTTTTTTCTTCTCCTTTTCTTTGTCTTTTTTTCTTTTTCCCATATATCTTTATTTTTTTTCTCTTTTTTCTTAACTTCTATTATTTTTTGCTAAAGAACAGAAAGTTGGATAAACCAAAACGTAGATCTTCTTTCTTTGATATCGAAGTAAACTTAAGAGCGTGCTTTGTTGTTTGGAAGTCCTTTGGAACAAGTCTTGCCTCTAAGGCAAGAGTTATAGAATATCTTATAAATTAAGACACAATGAGGTAGTGTCAAGTCTTGCTCATGGGGCATAACTTGTTGTTTGAAAATTCTTGAGTTAAGTCTTGCCTCTAAGGCAAGAGTTATAGAGTATATCACAAATTAAGACACAATGAAATAGTATTAACGTTTGCCCATAGGGCGTAACTTATTTTTTGGGAGGCCCTTGGACTAAGTTTTGCCTCTAAGGCAAATGTTATAGAGCATCTCATAAATCAAGACACAATGTGATAGTGTCAACTCTTGCCCATGAGGCATAACTTGTTGTTTGAAAGTCCTTGAACTAAGTCTTGCCTCTAAGGCAAGAATTATAGAATATCTCATAAATCAAGACACAATGTGGTAGTGTCAACGCTTGCCCATGTGGTGTAACTTGTTGTTTGAAAGTTATTGGGCTAAGTCTTGCCTCTAAGACAAGAGTTATAGAACATATCATAAATCAAGACACAATGTGATAGTGTTAACTCTTGCCCATGGAGCGTAACTTGTTGTTTGAAAGTCCCTGGGCTAAGTCTTGCCTCTAAGGCAAGAGTTATAGGATATCTCATAAATCAAGACACAATGTGGTAGTGTCAACTCTTGACCATGGGGCATAACTTGTTGTTTGAAAATTCTTGAGCTAAGTCTTGTCTCTATGTAATACCCTGAAAATGTGTTCGCGTTCGTATAGATTAGCCTTGCCTTTTCAGACTCTAAATGAACTTGGTTGGTCTTAGCACTAGTTGAAAATCATCTTGAAATGATTTGTGTATTTATATATTGTGGAGGTAGCATACCAAGACAACTTTGTGCATGACGAGACAACGAAGCGAGGCCAAAAGCGTGCATGAGCGCGTGCATCTGTGTGCATAGGAAAGACAGTGCACGCTGATGGGCATGCAAAATGTCCTCCTTAGCGTGCGATCCCTGCAGCCCTTATTTTAGTGTTCCCTTTGGCCTACAAAACCCATTTAAGGGAAATTTCGTCCTTCCCATTTTTTCCTTACCCCCAATTAATTAAAAACCCTTCTCTCCATCAGAATTTTCATACGCTACTTTTCTCTCCTCTCATCCTCTCCAAGTCAAGAAGCAAGAACACCTAGGGTTTAAGGTTCCTATGGTCAAACTCAAGCATTTCACAAATTTCTCTCTGTCAAAAAGTACGGAGAACGATTCCTTATCAAAATACTTTCTAAAAGTTATGATTTACAAACCCTTGTGTATATACTATTATGATTTTGAATATGGAACTTAGGGTTTCAAGTATAGTCCTACTAATATTGCTAAAAACTCATGAAAGTGTGATTTCCCTACCTTCTACTTGAAATTGCTATTGTATATATATATTGAATTGTACTGGAAGGGATTTGATTGTTCTTACTGATTTCGCCGTATAATACAGAAATGTTCAAATGATTTGTTAAAATCAAACTGGGCTACTACTTAATGGATTTTATGAACGAATTGGATTGTGGTCGAAAGGGCTACTATTTTCTTACTTGGATCCTATAAAACCGGGAATAGCTAATTTTTAATAGACCTTATGGGTTCTAAACTAATGGAATGGTTAACTTGTAAGTCTTGGTATAACAATACCAATAATGGACTATGCCCCTGACAGAATTGTGTTATTGAATGATGTTTTTAATAATATTAAACTGGTAATAATTTGGGCGAAAAGAGAATTAGATGGTTAACTGAGAAGGTGTGAGTCTAAAAATCTCAACACCTGAAACTTGTGTTTTGCCGACATGGGGATGGTTTGATCCTAACTTTGGATGGCCTTATAATTTTCTCTATGAGGATGATTGTGCTGGCCATATTGTATTGACATCTCGACTCATGCGGTAAACATAGGTTGGGGCTTTGACGATCGAGCGTTGATCGGACTCACATAGCTCGTAGTGTTAAATAGAAGTTGGTGATACCATCTAGTTCAAAATTAACGGATAGAAAAGTCTATTGTCTTCTCCTAATTGAATTTACTATGGATATTTATCTTTTATTGTATTGGTTGTATTTAAATGCCAACTTTTCAGATAAAGTATATTGTATCTATTTTGTTATTCTGTGTACCACTATATTCCACGTATTGACTATCTCCGGGTGGCTACATCATTTTATGATATAGGTTTGAAGGCACCTTCTCGTAGTACTGTGCAACACTAGACTCGTTTAGATAGGTTCAGCTTTTGGTGAGCCCTCCATCTTTTGGAAGGCACCTTTACTGATAGACCTCTTAATCTTATGTTTTATGGTATTGTCGGGGTCATATCCCAGCATAGATGTTTTATTCTTATGTTAGAGGCTTCGTAGACCTATGTAGATTTTATTTGAATGTTTTGTTCCTAACACTTGGTAAACTCTTAAGTTGTATTTTAAATGGTTTTCCCACATAGGTCTTTCTTTCACAAATGTTTTACTGAATGTGCTTATGATGTTATGCTAAGGGGTCTTCTCAGGCATTTATTAGTCTGGATTTCCCATTATGTCCAGGGCCTGTAACGATCAGGTCTATCGTTATGGGTAAAACTTTTGTGCCAAGTTTGGGGTTAGAAAACTTCCAAGTTTGGGAGTTGGAATTTTTGGGATAGGCTAGTCTTGGACGGTGTCTGACTGAGGTTTGGTCTAGGGAAATCCAGGTGAAGTTTGGGAAATGTATCTTGTGATGAGCTAGTTTTTTCGTTATCTAAGGCGTTAACGAGTCTGAGGGACTTTTCGGAAATGAATTTGGGTAAGTAGAACTTTGGTATAAAGGTTGACGTGAAGGGGTTGTTTTGGAATGTCAGGATTTAAGGTGTGTTGTAAAATGTGTACTTTTGGGGGATTTTTCGAGATTTTATCCCGTGTCAACCACTATAGCGGTTGACACTATGATACAATGACTTCTACTATAGCAGAGAAATTCCCACTATAGAGGAAGTCAACTACGGTCAGCACTGTCATAGCGATCAGTTCTTCTACGATGATGCTGCTATAGCGGTGTACGGACTGCTGTAGCGGAATAAGATGGATTTTAATGCAGAAATTTCCCCAAAATGTTTAGTTTTTCCTCAAGAACATTTTGGAGAAGGGAAAGGGTGATTTGGACGATCTCAACTCTATTTTTTACCAAATTCCATCCCAAAGGTAAGTATTTAACTCCCTAACTTAGTACTATATTTATTACGTAGTAGAATAGTTAACTGCGGGTTTGGGGGAAGGTTTGGGTAACCTAAGAATGTGGAATTAGGGGAAAAAAGGGATTCTAGGGTGTTGAGTTTTTGGGTTATGTTTTTTATGATTCATTCATGCTTTAATTAGCATGATTCGCTTATTTATCCGTAAATATGGTAGTTTAAGTCGAATTAGTTATGGAAAAGCCTGAGAAGGGGTGAAATTATTATGGTTTGGCCTGGGGGATTAGGATTTTGCATAATCCTGGTAAATTTAGACCATTGGATTGATTTTAGTATATTGTATACTTGTTTTTAGACCAAGAGAAAGCAAAAGCTTCCGAAAATGGGAAGGTTCTGGTCTAGTCAAGTTTCCAAAAGTAATTCGAGGTAGGTGATGGTTATTGTCTTGCAAAATACAATGTATATACATGTAACTATAGCTTAGTAATGTATGTGTTTTCATGCTTAGGAAAGGAAATTATGAATGTCCAAGTATTTGGGGTATCACTTATGTGAAATGAATTTGATTGTTGCTTGTTGGTTTTACAAGGGAGTTTTCTGTTCATATAAGTATTGAATGTTGGCTTTGTGTGATATTTGGTTAGCTTGGGTACCACACCTAGTATAGGATATATTGGTTGGCTCGGGTACCACGCCTGGTACATGTTCTATATCGGTTGGCTCGGGTACCACGCCTGGTACGGTTTAATTTGCATTGTTGATTGTGTTTGTCGAAGGTTCCATGAGTGGACCAAGTTGATTGCTGAATTTGTGAAATTTCATGTTGGTCCTTGAGAGGCTGGGTTGTTACACTTAAATATGGGGTTGGTCCTGGGGTGGATTGGGAATTGCATGTTAACACTAGGTGTTGGTCTAGGGATCCGTAGTTGGTCCGGGTAAAGTAAAAGGATAAATGTATTGATTACTATTCCTTGTTAAATGATTGTTGAACCTGTTTCATGTGGTTGATAAGTTAGAAGGTAGGATCAGAGCCTGAAATTATGGTACTGGTGGTTGCTACATGTCTGTGCTACTTTACTCAGTTTTGATTTATTGTATTATATTATTTATTGGAGTTGGCCGATGATCCTACCAATACACGGTGGTTATGTACTGATTCTGTACTTGTTTTCTTTCTATGAGTACAAGATATCTTCTAGCGGCTCCTACGCGACCACAAATCTAGTCCCGACGATTTCAGATTCCAAGGGTGAGCTGTTTTTTCCGGGCTACCATGGTTTCTCTAGCATATTCTCTAGTCCATTGTTTCAGACTTAGACTCTTTATCTTTGGGTCACATCTTTATTCTAGACTTTAGGTAGATTGTTTTGGTACAATGACTTTCAGTTTCTAGGGGTAATTCTACAGGATGTTTTTAACTTTTGATTAGATGTGAATGATAGTTTATTTTTTATGCAAATTAGTTTTGAGCTATTAGATATGCTAAGTGTTGGGTTGTACACTGGTTTGCTCATCCGAGTAATTCGGGTGGGTGCCACTCACAGAGAGTTGGGTCATGACAGGGCCTGGTCTCGGGGAATGATAAACTTGGTATTAGAGAATGATTCATGGTCCTAGGATATCTACGAAGTTGTGTCGAGTAGAGTCTTGCTTATGGGTGTGTTGTTCACCACACTGATAATCAGGAGGCTATAAGGCATTTAGGAAATGTTTCCCATTCTTTCATACTCTAGATCATACGAAAGTGTTGTCCATAAGGAACTTATCCAGATCTCCTACTCTGCTCTAAGTCCGCTGACTATGCCTTATCTTCGAAGTGATAGTAGTATAAAGCTCAGACTCCTTACGATGTAATCCTATCAGGTTGAGTCATCTAGAAGGTTACAAAATTGTGCAAGGACTTGAGTGGAGTCCATTAGTGCGTCAACGTATATTAATTCTAAGTATAAACCCCTATTTCCATGAATCATGCATTTGAGCCAAGGTGAGACACGTTTTCAGACCCTTTCAAAAAATTTGTTGTAACTGTCACGCTCAAGGGGGAAAGGTATGTATACAAGTGTTGGGATAGTATTTCTATTTGAGAGAAAGTATAAATTAGGGTGTTATGAGATATGAGTAGTGACATGATCCCAAGGCCAGGGTTATATGGAGTCATGAGTTTAGAAGCCGGAGAGTGAAGGTAGTAAATGGTTAAAAAAATGTAGCTAGAGTCTTGTACCCATTAAGAGAGTGATGGAGGTGGTATGCCTGTATGGTGTGGGTTTCAATATAGCAAGATTAACAAGTTTTATGGAAATTGGTAGAAGAAGGGTGGTTAGTTAAGATATTCTTTTTAATTATTTGAAATAGGCAAGGAGCTTATGATGGCTTATTATTGTAGTATTATAGACCAATTATAGGTTGTGAATATAAGGATAGAGTGATTTTGAGTTATTAATTTGGGCTTTAATTTAGGGAAATTTGGAGAAGGAGGTGATGCTTATTGAACTATGAAGGTAGTTAAATGTATGCATAGGTAAGTAGATGTGATATGAGAAAGAATAGCATGGTAATAGGCTGTAATGGAATATATTGTAAGGTTAAGGTCGACCACTAGGTCAAAGTTTTGGTGAATTAGTGTTACCTGATTTTATCTGGTAGTTGTAAGCTAGAATAGCAAGTGAAGTTGTGATGTTAACTCTACCTAATACTAGACACTAAGGTTGAGTTGTGGATGGCCACCAAGGTAGAAAGAATGATAGTTGGGGATGATAATCTTACTTTTATGAGATTGATCTAATAGGCTTGACATGGTGCGTGAGAGAGATAAGGTTGATAACCTAGGGAAGGTTGGAATGCATAGGCATGATATATGCATGAGAACTAGTATTGGAGCAATGAATTGTGGCTAAGTCATTAGATGAATAAGAGCCTTAAGTTTATAAGGATGAGTTGTACCCGAGGTAATATGTTGTTAGATGAGGTTTTAAGTGTTAAGTGCTAGGTGTTCCTGGTTTGTGTTCTTGAACTACTTTATTCAGAAGAGGCTAGGTAGTTATTATTTGGTATTCATTGGAATGGAATTGAGGGACTTATAAGGGGCGTTGTAGAGCCTCTTGGTATAATTTTAAGATTCATTGAATTGGGCGGATATGAGGCTAGGTAAATGCTAGTAGACTAAGGAGTGAAGAGTAGATTTTTAAGTATTAAAGAACATGGATGTGTGCGCCCAGAGAGCTAAGCTTTGATATTTTGACTATAGAGATTGGAGTAAGTTAAGAATAGTGTCTCTGAAAGAAATGACCTAGAAAGGAGATGGTAATTTTCCAAGTATAATGTCTGGGTAAGATTAGCATCCATCTATATAGTGATACTCCACAGTGCCGAGTATGGTACTTATAGATCAATTTACAAAATAGGTTTGCAGGCCTAAGATAGTGACATTTGCACTAAGGGGGAGATGCTGAGGTGTTGAACCAAGGAAAGTCTTGAGTATCTAGTGGTGATGAGTTTCAGGACAGAGTTATAATGCCTTCCATAGCGATTCATTCTTATTCTATCATATTTCTTATACTTCAACTTAAGAGGACACTTTACCCATGTCTTATGCCTTTGAATCATGCCTATGTATCAGGGGAGAATTTCCTATGTAGTCTCTTGTTAATGCTCTGTCCTTTGAAATGGAAGCGATAGCGTCTCTCAGTGATGTAAGTCTTTCTCCAAGATTTGAGGGATCCAGGTTCTATGTTACGATGCTCATGATCCATGGACTCATATCTGATGTTATGCTCAATCCTATAAACTCAAGTTTCATGATATCCCCAAAATGACTATTGAAATCATGCTAGGTCATGTACATACTCAAATCAGACTTCTTGAAAGATTCATGCTTACGATTTCCTTGCTCGAAGCCCTGTGTATATCCACCCTTGATGGTTATGGATAGTTTATGACATGTCTATGCTCATAACAACCCTTAATTTACGTCTTGTATGTTCAGTATATATTGAGTACCCGTGCCCATCTCACCAGATTCCCCAGATCTCATCTTGTTTGACAAGGTCACGCTAATTATAAGTCATGATAGAACACCATCCATATATCCCCAGTGCTCATGCTCTTGTTACAGATGTATAGTTCATACCCCATGTTTATGGTCGAGAGTTAGGCCTCTATTTTCATGTCATGCAGTCATGCTCTCGCTCTATTCCTTCAGTAATATATATCTTATGTTGGGGCAAGTGTCAGTAAAGGAAGCTAAATAGTGGCATAGATGGAAGATAGTAAATGTTCCTTTTTTATTGGTGGCTACAGTTTGATTGTGTCACCTAAGTTGTTAAGTATGGATGAGATGTGAGATAAGGGTTAGTTATGTGTAATAGTTAGATGAGAATATATAGTGTATCTCCTTGTAGAAGTTCGAGAGTTGTTTATTGTGGGGATACTTGAGAGAGTTCATTGATAGTTTTAGCTATAAAGGATCCGGAAAGGGAATATAGTGATAGGCTTGAATGTGATGGAGAATACTTGAGGGCGATTGCATTGTATGAAAGTGACTTCTTGTTGAAGCTTGAGCTTGATTGGTTAAGGTGATAAGGAGAAGTAGTATTCTTGAAAAAAAATCTAGATGTAAAAAGAGACTTTGGCGAGTTTAGAATAAACTAGGGGTGTCAAAATGAACCCAATAACACATAACCCGTCCAACCCGCCGAGAATCTTATAGGTTGGGTTCATGATAATTTGATGTTGGGTCAACTTTCAACCCATTTAAGCTTAACCCATTTAAAATATAATCTTGAGTTGAACCCTATTAGATCTCCACTTCAACCCGCTTCTTTGATGCTTAATATTTTCTTTAAGAAACAAGTGATGTGCCGCCAATTTACGGCACTTTCGACTCCTTTAAACTAAGAACAATCGTACGTTTTCAAGCAACCGTTGTAGTTTTTGATGTTTTTATGTTGTATTTTCAGGAAATGGAGACAAACGTGAAAACGGAAGGAAATACGCGAAAAAGAGCGTTCTGGATAAGAGTGACGGCCTGAGTGACGGCCCATCACACATGTGACGGTCCGTCACAGTGACCGTCACACCAAGGCAGCACCACTGCCTAGTGGTGACGGTCCAGGCGACGGTCCGTCAAGCCAGTGACGGTCCGTCAGCCTGGCCGTCACACCTGCGCAGTCGGTTACGCGGAATCCGAGTGTTTTTGGGATTTGTTTCCTAGACTCCTATAAATACCCTATGTTAGGTTTATTTTATTTGTCAAGCTTTTTAATATAGTTCTCCCAATAGTTTTAGGAGAGACTTGGAGATCAAGAAACACGTTTTACACTTCTTGAATTCGTGTTCTTGATTTGTTCTTGGGATCTTGGTTTTTCTTGTTCTTGGAATAATTGAATATTGGTTTTCATTATATTGTAAGAATCCCTTCTCTTTATTATGAATACAATTCTCTTCTCTTTTCTTTATAGCATGATTAACTAAACCTCCCACAACTAGGGTTGTGGGAGCCATGGCTAAAGTAGCGATATAGATTCCGGGTAGCGACGGGTTCAATATATATGTTGTTACGTTGTTAATCATTCATTATTTAACGTTTTCTAGTGGTTGCAAACATTAGAACATGCCTAGGTTTGATTTGCTTGAGTAAAGAGATTAAAACCGGGAAACTTGATTAACGACGAGGATTCGAGACTACTAACTCTCGTCTTATGATTAATGCTGTAACTAGATTAATCTACTTGATGTTTAGGATTGAAATCTAAAAGCATACCTTTTCAAGTTCGAGAGAATTGAAAAGTAAATTTGTCTATTTGGTTGAGAAACGTTTAGACGATACAATTAATTCAATCACATCGTGACACGCATATAGAAAGAAACCCGTTAAGCCTAGAATCGACTTTGTTACTAACGCCATGGTAAACACTTCCCTAGTTCTCTCTCTCCTATTGATTATCATTCATACGTTAAGTGTTTGTTTTGTTTACAAATATTGATCACAAACCCCCCCCTATTTACCAGAAACTATTGACCATTAGTCACATACTTCACTAAAGACTTAATTCTCACCATGTTCTCTGTGGGATTCGACCCCAACCTTTGTTGGGTTCTATATTTGACTACGACCGCTTACGCTTCGTTAATTTGAGGTGTAGTTTGGGCGTTATCAACAAGCTCCTTGAAAATAAATAAAATAATTTTCTTGATGAAGAAAAATCACCCACCCACCCCTGCCCCACCTTACCCCACCCACCCACCCCCACCCCAAACTCTATGTTGGGATTGGGGGTATGGTGGGGGGAGGCTGGAAGGGTGGGGGTACCAAAAATATTACTTTTTTTAAAACCAATTTAAAAAATGGGTTTTGAGTGAGGGGGCCGGGAGGGGTTGGATGACAAAAAATATTACTTTTTTTAAAAAAATTATTTTTTAAAAGTTGGGTTTTAGGTGAGGTGGGGGGCTGGGTGGAGGTTTGGGATCCAAAAAATATTACTTTTTTTTAAAAAAAAAATTAGATTTTGGGTGGGGTGAAGGTGGTGGGGGTGGGGGTGGGGGTGTGGGCTGGGTTGGGTGGGGGTTGGGATACAAAAATATTATATTTTTTAAAAAAATATTATTTTTTTAAAAAAAATAAATTTTGGGTGGGGGGAGGTCATAATGGGGGAGGGGGAGGACGGGTGGGGTGGGGTACAAAAAAAATACTTTTTAAAAAAAATAATTTTTTTAAAGAAAAATTTAAAAAGAATTTAAAAAATGAATTTGGGTGGGCGTAGGGTAGGGTTGGGGTGGGTGGGGGTGAGATACAAAAAGATTAATAGGGTGGGTGATAATAATATAATAGTACAAAAGTATTTAATAAGTAGTAGTATTGTTTAGATTAAATGAGTCAAATTGCGCGGGTCATGACCCAACCCAATTTTTAGCCCAATTTAACCCAACTCAATTCAACTCAAAGTAAATTTAGGCGGGTCATGATCCAACCGAATTATAATTCAACCCATTTTAATCTCTTCAATTTCAACTCAACCCGCCTATTTGACACCTCTAGAATAAACCTAAGGGCTGATCACATTTAGAGAAAAAGGTTCCTATAGGGGTATGGCGTATACAATCTCAAAATTCAAACTTGCAGGACCACATTAGATGTAGCACTTTATGCCTTCAAGTTAGGCTTGAACAAGGTGAAAGCAAGATATTAGATGCAGACTTTAGTAGCTATATGCGCCAATGTGAAAATTTCAAGTCGTAAGTGATGATGTGTAGTATTCAAAGGAGGTTATGTAGTTGAAAGGTATTGCTAAGTTAGAGAGCTCTCAATCGTAGCTTATGAGGTGAGAGTAGTTATGTCCTTACTCCATGCCCAGCGTACTTAGGTTCCATGTCTAGCAGCTTCAGATCGAATGAGACGTACTCCCAAGCCCTTGTTGTTTGTACTCTATGAACCCATGAAAGATGACTAGTATAATCGTGCCATGTCGGTATTTCTCATTCAGAGGACTCATGTTACTCATGTGATGAATCGTGTCTATGCTAGTCCCTTGAACTCATAATTCATCTCAGACGTCTCTTAATAGCTTGTATGATGCTCCTCATATCTGTCCAGTTCAGAGTTGATAAATATTAGTTCCAAATAGCCCAAGGGAATCATGTTTAGTTCTGTTCATGTTGATAAATATAGTTCTTGTCAGTCAAAAGTAATCAGTTCAGTTCAGACTTGCCAGTACTCATTCCATAAATCCAAAAGGCTTTACTTTCAATAGGTATAATAATTTCCTTCCAGTTATAGCCATCATTCGTGGATGAATGATTCCAAGTGGGAGATATTATAACACCTCAAAAATGTATATATATGTTGTGGAGGTAGCATCCCAAGGAAACTTTTTGCATGAAGAGACAGTGAAGCGAGGCCAAAAGTATGCGTGAGCGCGTGCGTCTGCGAGCACGCAAAGCGTCCTCCTTAGTGTGCGATCTCTGCAGCCCTTCTTTTAGTGCACCCTTTGGCCTGTAAAACCCCTTTAAGGGCAATTTCGTTCCTCCCACTTTTTCCTTACCCCTAATTGATTAAAAACTCTTCTCTCCATCAGAATTTTCAAATGATACTTTCCTCTCCTCCCATCCTCTCTAAGTCAAGAAGCAAGAACACCTAAAGTTCAAGGTTCTTATGGTCAAACTCATGCGTTTTGTGAATTCCTCTCCGTCAAAAGGTACGCAGAACGATTCCTTATTAAAATACTTTCTAAATGTTATGATTTACAAACCCTTATGTATATACTATTATGATTTTGAATATGGAACTTAGGGTTTCAAATATAGTCCTACTAGATTTGCTAAAAACTCATGAAAGCCTGATTTCCCTACCTTCTACTTGAAATTGCTATTGTATATTTATACTGAATTGTACTAGAAGGGATTTGATGGTTTTTACTGATTTTGCCCTATTATACGAAAATGTTCAAATGATTTGTTAAAATCAAACTGGGCTACTACTTAATGGATTTTATGAATGAATTGGATTGTGGTCAAAAGAGCTACTGTTTTCTTAGTTGGATCCTATAAAATCGGGAATAGTGAATTGTTAACAGACCTTATGGGTTCTAAACTAATGGAATGGTTGACTTTCAAGTCTTGATATGACGATATCAATAATGGACTATGCCCCTAACAAAATTGTGTTATTGAATGATATTTTGAATGATATTGAACTGGTAATAATTTGGGCTATAAGAGAATTAGATGGTTAACCGAGAAGGTGTGAGTCTAAACGTCTCAACACTCGAAATCTATATTTTACCGACATAGGAATGGTTCGATCCTAACTTTGGATGACCTTATCTTTTCCTCTACGAGGATGATTGTGCTGGCCATATCGTATTGAAATCTCGACTCATGCGGTAATCATAGGTTGGAGCTTAGCCGGTCGAGCGTTGATTGGACCCACATAGCACGTGGTGTAAAATAGAAGTCGGTGATACCATCTAGTTCAAAAGTAACAGATAAAAAAGTCTATTGTCTTCTCTTAATGGAATTTACCATGGATTTTTATCTTTTATTGTATTGGTTGTATTTAAATGCAAACTTTTTAAATAAAGTATATTATATCTGTTTGGTTGTTCTGTATACCACTACATTCCATATACTGACCGTCTCCGGGCGGCTACATTATTTTATGATGTAGGTTCGGAGGCACCTTGTTGTGGTACTGTGCAGCACTAGACTCGTCAGACAGGTCCAGCTTTTGGTGAGCCCTCTATCTTTTGGAAGGCACTTTTATTGATAGACCTCTTAGTCTTATGTTTTATGGTATTGTCGAGGTCATGTTTCGGTATAGATATTTTATTCTTATGTTATAGGCTTCATAGACCTATGTAGATGTTATTTGAATGTTTTGTTCCCAACACTTGATAAACTCTTAAGTTGTATTTTAAATGGTTTTCTCACGTGGATCTTTCTTCCGTAAATGTTTTATTGAATGTGCTCACGATATTATGCTAAGGGATCTTCTCGGGCCTTTATTGATTTGGGTTGCCCATTACGTCCAGGGCCTGGTCTCGGGGCATGACATTCTAAGGCAAGAGTTATAGAGTATCTCATAAATTATGACACAAATGAAGTAGTGTGAATTCTTGTCGATGGGGCGTAACTTATTTTTTTGGGAGGTCCTTGGGCTAAGTCTTGCCTCTAAGGCAAGCGTTATAGAGCATCTCATAAATCAAGACACAATGTGCCAGTGTCAAGTCTTGTTCATGGGGCGTAATTTATTGTTTGGAAGTCATTTGACTAAGTCTTGCCCTAAAGCAAGAGTTATAGAACAGCTCATTAAGAAAATTAAAAAAAAATAAAGATTGAAAAAAATGACCAAAAAAAAGAGAAAAGAAAAATTAAAAATCAAAGGAAAAAAAAGAGAAAAAAAAATAGAAGTTGAGGAGAAAAGAAAAAATAATAAAAGAAAAAAATAAAGATTGAGAAAAAAAGGAAAAAAATAAGAAAAAAAAGAGAAGAAAAAATAATGATTGAGAAAAATGGGAAAAAAAAAAGAAAAAAAAAAAAATAAAAAAGAGAAAAAAAATAGAATTGAGAGGAGAAAAAGAAAAAAAATAAAGACTGAAAAAAAAAGAAAAAAGCATAGAAGAAAAAAATAAAAATAAAAAATAAAAGAAAAATAAAGGTTGAGAAAAAAGATAAAAGCCAAAGAAAATTAAAAAGAGAAAAAGAAATAAAAATAAAAGTTGAGAGACAAATGAGCATGAAGAGTTGTTTAAAACTATTTGAGGTATAGAGGGGCAAAAAAGTAGTTGTTATATATATATAAAAAAATGAATGCTAGTTTTGTAAGATTTTTCTTATGGGGAACAAAATAACAAGACCAGCTCCTATTAATGTCATTTATGTAGTTCACCCCTTTTCACGTCTTCCTGATGGGAATGCAAAAGTGTCACGACCCGATTTCTCGGTCATGATGGCACCTACAACCCCCGGTAGGTGAACCAATCCCTGTAGCCCAGAACAGCTAGTAATGGGCTACTATCTAACAAATAAGAGGACAAGATGAATAAAATAGATAATATGAATGAAAATATATACAAATGCGGAAAACTAAACCAAACCCCAAGACCGGGTATCATAGTACAGAGCCAAACTACATACATGGAGTACAAGTAAACCAAACTATATATACAGATGTCTCTGAATGAAGATAGAGTACATGAAGCAAAAGATAAACTAAAGCTAAGCTCCGATCGCCAAGAGCCCACCTTCAGTCTGAAGTAGTCTTCAATAGATCTCCAAGCACGAATCTCAACGAGCTACCGGCGATGGCCCACACTAGGATCTGCACCCAAAGATGCAGGGGGTAGGGGTGAGCACCAAATGCGAAGCATAAAGTACCCAGTAGGTATCATAGGCCGACTTGGCCCATATAAGATAAAA
>QJPP01005919.1:0-11701 GCA_003996215.1 Jaltomata sinuosa | reverse complement strand
CCCCTATTACCCCTGATGTTCCTATATATGGTCCAGCTCGTAACAGGGCTCTTTCTTTGCATACTATTAGTGACACTATGAGTGAAAAAATTGTAGAAAGGGTAAGAATTGACCCAAAGACTAATATTGTACAGGCAACTGATAGACTGTCTGATATTGATCCTACTGCCTCAGAGATGGATTTTGACCTAAATGAAGGGTCCGATAGAAATAAACTTTGATTTATGTTTGTACAACAAATTGATTTTAGTCCAGGTTCACTGGCAAGACAACATATTCAAAGTGAATTTCAAAATGATAAATGGAACAAGTTTAGAACTTGGTTTTTTGAATCTTATAGCCAAAATGATTTAAATAGTATTTCACAAGAATTTTATGAAACTTGTGCTTTGCATAATCAAATTATGTATTTTATTCCTTGGTTTATAACCACTTATCTACCGCTATATGTAAGAGTTCTTGAGCGAACTTTTCAAGAAGGAAATGGTTCGATTATTAAATCGATCTACCCTCCTCAAAACCCTTTTATTTTACCTAATAATACAGGTTTGCTGTTCTCTGCTTTTCAAAAGTTCATTGAAAACGAT
Organism: Jaltomata sinuosa; assembly: GCA_003996215.1. Taxonomy (NCBI): domain Eukaryota; kingdom Viridiplantae; phylum Streptophyta; class Magnoliopsida; order Solanales; family Solanaceae; genus Jaltomata; species Jaltomata sinuosa. The sequence goes on along the minus strand of QJPP01005919.1, from coordinate 11,114 downwards.
GTCGCTAAGATTAGCATTAATGAGATAAATAACCTGATAGCTCAAAATAATTATTTAAGTCTTTATGTTAAGGTTTTAGGTGAACATGTTGGTTCCCTTGATAAAAAACTTGATGAGTTAATTGTTTTAGTAAAACATTTGAATACAGAGAGGCCTAAAGCAGTTAACGAAGATTCTACTTCTAAGAATCTTCCTACTGTTTTAACTATGCCCACTCATATTCAAAGACCTATAGATACTTCTGATTTTAAGATTAAATCTAAAAATGATCTTTCTTTACAAGATTTAGAACAACTTCTTGATAAAAAGCTTTCTGGCTTAAGTGCTAAACCTATGAATTCCAATGATTTAGAAAATCAGTTTACAGAACAAAATGATGAATTTTCTATAACTGAAGTCAATAAACTTCATTGTTTCAAAAGGAACCATCCTATTTCTCGATACGGTTCTAAACCTAATATGAAAACTTTTTATTATCATCGCCCAACTCCTCAAGATGTTCTTATTGAAGAAAGAGAGTGGGGATTCACCAATACGTCTTACAGTGGTGATATGGTTTATGAGTGGAACCTCGATGGCTTGACTGATAGACAAGTCTCTATTGTGGTTCATCGGATGATGATGTATTCTTCTGTTTGTAGACATACAAATAGAAATTCTGATCATGCTATTTGTAAGATGATAATTGCAGGATTCACTGGCCAATTAAGAGGTTGGTGGGATAATTTTCTATCCGAAGAAGTTAAAAATGCTATAACTACTGCCACAAAGAGTGATAAAATGGTAGAAACTGGCATTAATGATGAAGGAAAACCAGTCGAAAGGGTAATAGAAACTACCCGAGAAGATGCTGTTTATACACTCATTCTCACTATTCTGGAACATTTCAATGGTAGATTTACCTCCCAGAATGAAACTCTTAGAACTCTCTTAAATGGTCTACGATGCATACATTTGGGAGAATTCAGATGGTATAAAGACACCTTCCTAAGTAGAGTCATGGATCTTCGCGACAGCAACTCTACTCATTGGAAATCGAAGTTTATAGACGGATTTCCCCCTTTATTTGCAGAGCGAGTTAAACGAGCTCTCAGAGGTAACCACACCAAGATACCTTATCAACTCTATACTTACGGGAAGCTTGTGGGTACTTGCACCCAAGAAGGATTAAATCTTTGTAACGAGGTAAAATTATCTCAACAAATTAAGGATGATAAGAAAAAAGTGAAGTCACAATTAGGAGACTTTTGTGAACAGTTCGCTATGCCCGGTCCATCTAATAGCAAAGAACATAGGACACACAGGAGTCATAAAGAACATAATACTTCTGAGAGGCCTCATAGGTGACGTCGTCATTCCTGACGAAGTAAAGAAAAACGTGAAGCAAAGAAAGCTCACCGCAAGTCTACCAGGTTTGCAAAGAATTTCTCAAAAAGAGATCTCAAGAACATTAAATGTTATAATTATGGAAAATATGGACATATTGCTCCAAATTGTAAGTTTGAAAAGCTTAAATCTTTGAACCTTGACCAAAATATTCATGATAAGGTTTATGGTTTGCTATACACTTCAGGTTCTGTGTCTGATTATGAGTCTTATTCCGACATCGAATCAGGTTTCGAAAGTAAAGTTAAACTTCTTGATTTTTCTGATAATGAAAATCTTATGCCTACTAATTGTACTAATTGTGTAGGTGATCATTGCAGATGCAAAACTGACGAGTTCTATAAACTTCAGTCACAATTTGAAGATTTTAATATTAAAACTATTTCATCCGATAATGTGATCGATCTTTTAAAAGAAATTTTTGATGAAAATATTCGGAATAAAATCCTTAATATGGCGACTAGCTCCAGTTCTTCAAAATCTTTTGAAAAATCTAAAAATGATTTTGATCTCAAAGATCTTGAACCATATTCTATAAAGGAAGTTTATAACCGACTTGAAAAGAAAAATGATGTCATTATTCGTGACACCTCTTTAGATGATTTAAAATAGGAGGTTGAATATCTTAAAAATGAGATTAAATCTCTTAAACAAAATAAAATGATTCATAATCACAGGATTTCTCAGCTTGAGAAAGATGATCCTATATCAAGCCCTCAGCTTGAGAATGATGATTCTATATCCAGCCCTCCTGCTGATAGAGGGAAAGGTAAGGTCGATGACATCATTGATACTTCTAAACAAAATTCGTTTCTTGGAATGATGCAGATTGTAACTGCACATAGATGGTATGTTAATTGCACCATCTTACTTAAAAACGAATTTAAAGTTACTGGCACTGCAATGATTGATAGTGGAGCAGATGTTAGTTGTATTCAAGAAGGATTGATACCTTCAAGGTTTTTTGAAAATACTACTCATATTGTCAAATCAGCGTCTGGACACGCTTTAAAATAGAATATAAACTGTCCAATACTCATATTTGCAAAGATAAAACTTGCATCCCTCATTTCTTTTTCTTGGTAAAAGATAAAATGAGTCCTCCAATTATACTTGGAACACCTTTCTTAAATGCTATTTACCCCTTTTCAAAAATTGATCAAAAGGGTTTTACAGCTAATTACAAAGGTAGAGAAATATCTTTCCCTTTTATCACAGAGCCTTTGACACGAGATATTAATACTCTTATAGACATGAAGCAAAGACATATGGACTCCTTACAAATGGAGATATACAGTATGAATGTCTTTGATACTTTGAAATCCACCAAAGTACAGGAAAAGATCAAATTGATCTGTGAGCAGTTGGCCATCGATGTTTGTGCCGATCACCCAAGTGCTTTTTGGAATAGAAAGAAGCACATTGTGACTCTTCCATATGAAGAAAACTTCTCTGAAGATAATATTCCCACTAAATCTCGCCCCTGTCAAATGAATGCAGAATTAGTGGAGTTTTGCGAAAAAGAAATTGATAATCTTCTTCAAAAGGGTTTGATAAAACCATCCAAGTCTCCTTGGTCCTGCACATCATTTTATGTCAACAATGCAGCTGAAAAGGAACGTGGTGTTCCTAGATTGGTTATCAATTATAAATCTTTAAACAAATTTTTAAAATGGATTAGGTATCCTATTCCAAACAAAAAAGATCTTTTATCCATATTATATGATGCCAATATATTTTCGAAATTTGATTTAAAATCAGGATATTGGCAAATACAAATCTTCAAAGAGCATACTTACAGAACTGCTTTTAACGTTCCATTTGGTCAATACGAATGGAATGTTATGCCTTTTGGACTAAAGAATGTTCCTTCAGAATTTCAAAAAATTATGAATGATATTTTTAATCCTTATTTGGATTTCATCATAGTCTATATTGATGACATTTTAGTTTACTTAAAAACTTTTGAAATGCATATCAAGCATATTGATATTTTCAAAAAAATTGTTATACAAAATGGTTTGGTTATTTCTAAACCAAAAATGAGCCTGTTTCAAACAGAGGTTCGATTTTTAGGACATAATATTTGTCAGGGAAAGGTTACTCCCATTCAAAGAGCGATTGATTTTGCTTCAAAATTTCCTGATATTATAATTGATAGGACTATGCTCCAAAGGTTTTTGGGAAGCTTAAATTATATTTCCCCCTTTTATAAAAATCTTTCTAGAGACTTATCACCTCTTTATGAAAGACTAAAAAAGAATCATAAAACCCCTTGGACTGATAGTCTTACTAATCTTGTTAAAAATGTTAAACAAAGTGTTAAATCTTTGCCTTGTTTAACTCTTGCTAACCCTGCTTGGCAGAAAATTATAGAGACTGACGCATCCAATATTGGATATGGCGGAATCCTTAAACAGATTAATCCTCATGACAAGTGTGAATATCTTATACGATTTCATTCAGGAAAATGGACTGAAGCCCAGAGAAAATATGCTACTGTGGCCCATGAAATGCTATGCATTGTCAAGTGTGTTTTAAAATTCCAGGATGATCTTTATAATCAAAAATTCCTGATTAAAACAGATGCCCAGTCAGTTAAATATATGTTTAACAAATACTTTAAACATGATGCCTCTAAACTTATATTTTCAAGATGGCAGGCGCAATTATCTCCTTTCGACTTTGAAATTCATTACAAAAAGGGAATTGACAATTCTCTTCCTGACTTCCTATCTAGGGAATATCTCAATAATTAATTATGAATTACTTCTCAGCTTTCTTTGATAAGAACACTTTGATCACCATTCTAAAGGTGGTTAATATCGGGCACGATATTCAGGAGATTATTCTTAAAAAAATTATTGAAAATATTATTCAAGAAGAATTATCTATTCATTCCTATAATGAAGAAAATGTTCATTTTGATATTTATGATATTTAGGACTTATATTTTGATCATTATTAGGTATGGAAGGAAAGGACCCGCCTTGGTCCGTTATAAGGGGCCGCGGCAGAGTAAACGGAAGAGGAAGGGGAAGATCAGCCCCTCAAAGGACATATACTCAAGGATCATCATATGGATCCTCAGCCTCACGAACTCAAAGATCATCCTATGGATCTGATTCAAACTTTCCAGTTCTCAGATTAGGGAACAAGAGTTTAATAAACTCAAAAATTGGAGAAGCCTCATCCTCTAATACGGTAAAATTGGATGATATTCCAAAAGACAGTTCATTATATGAACAATTACAGGCTTATATGTCTCAAAAGCAAAGTGATACTTTTGCTGCTGCAGTCACTAAAGAAGACAAAAATGATATCCAGTTCTTTGAAAAGATTGAAAGAAAAGATAGACCAGGATCTATAAGGCGGGCGGTAGTCCGCGCGGCCATCCAGATCAAGTTCCAAATAATATCCTTAAGCTTAGAGAAAGGCGGTAGTCCGCACAATCAACAAGGATAGAATCGAAATAAGAAAGATTTTTAAATAAATTTTGACTGAATGGTAAACTTTTACCTAAGCAAGGGACCTGTCGAATTCATGATACATACCATTATTAACTCCGATCCAGCAGTTCTAACAGTGATTTAGGTTGCCCCTTTTTCTTCCTTTTAATGAGGACTTACAATACCACTGCTTGCTAGATTAAATTAATAAAGTAGTACCGAAATTGACTGCGTCACCATCTTAGAACCAAGCCAAGAAACTAAGATAAAAATCTCTTATATTTCAATTGAGTCTGGGTTCTTTCATGGAGAACATAGTACAAAAGTTAGATATCCAGCATAGATATGAGATTTCTAGCCGGACATAGTCACGACTATGGACATATGAAAAATATTAATATAAGTAAAGAAGAAAAGAAAAATACCTTTAAGAAGACTTAAGCTTTCCAAACTTGAATTCTTTATTGATTTCCCAATATATTACAAGAGAAAGACAAAAGGAGAGAGCAACTACTAAAAACATCTGCTGCTTATAAAAATAAATGGCCATATATATAGGCCCAAACTAAAACATACGGAATCTATGTACAGTACAAATGGGTCCCTTATCTGGATCCTAAGTACAGTGTATAAACTGTTTCTGTGAGACAGGTGTCACTTTATTCCGCTTTTCCTTTTCCCTTTAATTTGCGGAGGAATTCTTCCACCTGTTCGATAGCTTCTTCAGATAACATTTTATCTGATTGGACCGACTGGCTGTCTGCAAGGATATCATCATTGCTGGTGGCACTCTTCATAGAGGTGTCAGATCTATCAAATTGAGTGAGAGTGTTCAATAAGTTCTTCTTTACTTCTTCTAAGTATTGATTAATCATCTCAGTTTTATCACCTCCTTGTACCGAGATTCTTCTTGCGATCTGTTTAACCGATCCTTCATCTACCATAGTCTTTTGTGGAAGGGATGTATATTCTTTAATTTTTTCTTGGATAGAATCCAAGAGTTCTTGTCCATGTAGAGTCTCGGTTTTGGGATTTGTTTTCATTAATTTGTCCCAAAAGTTGTTGTAGTATATTCTATATAGACAAGGGATTTGTTCTTCGGTATAACCGAATTCTGGAGCCCATTTGTGGATCCATGGTATTGAGAATGCAATAAAGAAATAGATTTGATCTATTTTTTCAAGATAGCAGATATGATCTGCGTGATACAGCTCAGTTAAAAACGGGGAACATTTTGTCCATTCTTAATATAATCGAAGAAATGGATCTGCTAAAATTTTTACGGTTGGACCGTGGTATGACCACCAATTTAAGAACCAATTTGGAATGGTTTCATTGAATAATTTAGAACATACTTTCACAAACCATGTGTGCTTGTGACGGTCATTGTTGTAATATAATACTCGATGGAACGCCTGGATATAATCCCAATAAGAAAAACTCACACGAGTCTCATTTAGGCTGATCTGCCTTTCTTTCATGGTGGAAATACCCCATTCTTCAACAGATATAATCTGTTTGATTATAATTTTTTAAAAATTATAACAGTTTTCTCCATTGAAATGCTGAATTTCAGCACTTCCTGTTTCTATTAGAATATTTTCGTAATAAGATCGGGTTTTGTATGACTCACCCGGGTAATATAAACCATTTAGTAAATACCTTTGGAGAATCTTCCAATGTTAATTTTTCCTCTGAATCTCAAAGTTTTCAATAAGAAATATCATTTCTTTTCTTTCAATCTTTTCGAAGAACTGGATATCATTTTTGTCTTCTTTAGTGACTGCAGAAGCAAAAGTATCACTTTGCTTTTGAGACATATAAGCCTGTAATTGTTCATATAATGAACTGTCTTTTGGAATATCATCCAATTTTACCGTATTAGAGGACGAGGCTTCTCCAATTTTTGAGTTTATTAAACTCTAGTTCCCTAATCTAAGAACTGGAAAGTTTGAATCAGATCCATCGGATAATCTTTGAGTTCTTGAGGCTGAGGATCCATATGTGATCCTTGAGTATATGTCCTTTGAGGGGCTGATCTTCCCCTTCCTCTTCCGTTTACTCTGCCGCGGCCCCTTATAACGGACCAGGGCGGGTCCTTTCCTTCCATACCTAATAATGATCAAAATATAAGTCATAAATATCATAAATATCAAAATGAATATTTTCTTCATTATAGGAATGAATAGATAATTCTTCTTGAATAATATTTTCAATAATTTTGTTAAGAATAATCTCCTGAATATCGTGCCCGATATTAACCACCTTTAGAATGGTGATCAAAGTTTTCTTATCAAAGAAAGCTGAGAAGTAATTCATAATTAATTATTGAGATATTCCCTAGATAGGAAGTCAGGAAGAGAATTGTCAATTCCCTTTTTATAATGAATTTCAAAGTCGAAAGGAGCTAATTGCGCCTGCCATCTTGCAAATATAAGTTTAGAGGCATTATGTTTAAAGTCTTTGTTAAACATATATTTACCTGACTGGGCATCTGTTTTAATCACGAATTTTTGATTATAAAGATCATCCTGGAATTTTAAAACACACTTGACAATGCATAGCATTTCATGGGCCACAGTAGCATATTTTCTCTGGGCTTCAGTCCATTTTCCTGAATGAAATCGTATAATATATTCACACTTGTCATGAGGATTAATCTGTTTAAGGATTTCGCCATATCCAATATTGGATGCGTCAGTCTCTATAATTTTCTGCCAAGCAGGGTTAGCAAGTGTTAAACAAGGCAAAGATTTAACACGTTGTTTAACATTTTTAACAAGATTAGTAAGACTATCAGTCCAAGGGGATTTATGATTCTTTTTTAGTCTTTCATAAAGAGGTGATAAATCTCTAGAAAGATTTTTATAAAAGGGAGAAATATAATTTAAGCTTCCTAGAAATCTTTGGAGCATAGTCCTATCGATAATAATATCAGGAAATTTTGAAGCAAAATCAATCGCTCTTTGAATGGGAGTAATCTTTCCCTGACAAATATTATGTCCTAAAAACCGAACCTCTGTTTGAAAAAGGCTCATTTTTGGTTTAGAAATAACCAAACCATTTTGTATAATAATTTTTTTGAAAATATCAAGATGCTTGATATGCATTTCAAAAGTTTTTGAGTAAACTAAAATGTCATCAATATAGACTATGATGAAATCCAAATAAGGATTAAAAATATCATTCATAATTTTTTGAAATTCTGAAGGAGCATTCTTCAGTCCAAAAGGCATAACATTCCATTCGTATTGACCAAATGGAACATTAAAAGCAGTTCTGTAAGTATGCTCTTTGAAGATTTGTATTTGCCAATATCCTGATTTTAAATCAAATTTCGAAAATATATTGGCATCATATAATCTGGATAAAAGATCTTTTTTGTTTGGAATAGGATACCTAATCCATTTTAAAAACTTTTTCAAAGGTTTATAATTGATAACCAATCTAGGAACACCACGTTCCTTTTCAGCTGCATTGTTGACATAAAATGCTGTGCAGGACCAAGGAGACTTGGATGGTTTTATCAAACCCGTTTGAAGAAGATTATCAATTTCTTTTTTGCAAAACTCCACTAATTCTGCATTCATTTGACAGGGGCGAGATTTAGTGGGAATATTATCTTCAGAGAAGTTTTCTTCATATGGAAGAGTCACAATGTGCTTCTTTCTATTCCAAAAAGCACTTGGGTGATCGGCACAAACATCGACGACCAACTGCTCAGAGATCAATTTGATCTTTTCCTGTACTTTGGTGGATTTCAAAGTATCAAAGACATTCATACTGTATATCTCCATTTGTAAGGAGTCCATATGTCTTTGCTTCATGTCTATAAGAGTATTAATATCTCGTGTCAAAGGCTCTGTGATAAAAGGGAAAGATATTTCCCTACCTTTGCAATTAGCTGTAAAACCCTTTTGATCAATTTTTGAAAAGTGGTAAATAGCATTTAAGAAAGGTGTTCCAAGTATAATTGGAGGACTCATTTTATCTTTTACCAAGAAAAAGAAATGAGGGATGCAAGTTTTATCTTTGCAAATATGAGTATTGGACAGTTTATATTCTATTTTTCAAGCGTGTCCGGACACTGATTTGACAATATGAGTAGTTTTTTCAAAAAACCTTGAAGGTATCAATCCTTCTTGAATACAACTAACATCTGCTCCACTATCAATCATTGCAGTTGTAATGACCCTTCCGGTCATTTCCACGTATAAGTTTTGAAGTCAAGCAAATCGACAAAAGTTATCGTAAGTTCTTTAACAAATTTTCTGAACTTTGGGGTCAAATGTCTCAAGGCTTTTCTCCCAATATATAAAGAGTTAGAAGTCCCCCGAAATACCAAATCGAAGGTCTACGAGTCTAGTTTCCAACTCACAAAACCTCACGTCCAACTGATCTCGGAGTAAAGAGTTATGACTATTTTACCGCGGACTGTCTGGCAGAAAACGGGTTACGAACCAGGCCGCGAATCGGGTCGGGTAAACTCGATTTAAGCCTCGACTTCATGTTTTAAAACACCATTTCAGTTCCGAAACAGTTATAAAAAATAAGGGAGGATCCCGAGAGAATTCTTGAGTATCGAAATCGTGCGTATTTGAAAGTATTTTATTTAAAAGTCGAAGGTGGTAGGAAGTTATATTATATTATTATTACCTTTACAAAATATTATAAAGGTTTATGAAAAGTATTTTGTTACGATATAATTGTATATGTATTTATTTTAAAAGTTTTTATACATTGTAATATTTTAATGGAGATAGTAAATTTAGCTATGTTGAAAATTATTATTATAATATAGTAGGTTTTATTGGAAATGATTTTCTATCAATTATGGTATATTTAAAATATTATATTTATTTTACCACGAATTTATGCAATACCCGAGTATATACTTAGCGGGGTGAGATTGGTTGCCACCTCCACCTCCACGTGGAAGTGGAGGAGAGAGTGCAGCAACCTCTCAATAGTAAGGGGCTGCCAAGTGTGCCTAATCACTTGAATAAATTGAACCAATTTCAAATTGAATTGCTGCCAAACTTTCATATACTTCGTTGGCAGCATATTTATCAAATGGTTCTTAAACATTTGAAATGTCCTTAAGATAGATAAACTTCAGCAAACAATTTAATTCCTTTTGCTCTACATATCTATACAGTATATAGATATTTAGGCAGAGAGGTGCATATCTGCACGTGGAATTAAAAGGAGAATTAATTATCTACGTCAAGTTATTCCATCCCAAATCCGATTCCGATTTAGTTTTGGATTTTCTCGGAGTGGTTCGAGCTTGGACATCGTTGTTCTTGCAGCTTGTCGTCGGACGACATGTAGGTTACGGTTTATTTTCCCTAGACTCCGTATATATAAAATAAAATTGTATTAATGGGCATCCTTGGGTTGGTTTATTAGGTTGGTACCACAGACCTCGACCGCTTTATTCATGTCCGCCTACTTTTGTTCCTCCGTTGCTTGTAGTATTGGCCGATATATTTTATTTACCCTTGTGGTCCTGTGAGGCCTTGTTGACTCTGGAACATAGAAGGTGGAATTTTGGGAATGTCCGCGAGTCCCGGGCATAGAATTATCCTTCTAGGCTGGTTATGCTTGCTGAGTAGCTGTGGGCCTGTGCAGGGTCGATAGGTTGATTGTGAGGTGCGGGGCAGCTATTGTGTGTGATCATACCATTTCCATGCATATAAAGAGGTTTTATCCATGTTTTACTGTGGTTTTGGCTTCGGGCCTACTGGCACTATTTTCTAAACCTTGCATGGCCCGGGGGGGCCATTTTTGATGGAAATGATTTGGAAATGGTTGATTTCACTTGTGGAGATTTTTGGGCAAGAAAGTAAAATTATGTTTAAAATCATCAGTTTTATGATTTTCGCTAGACTCGGCAGGGCCGGGGTGCTAGTTGAGTTTTCTTGTTACTTGAGATAATTTTTAGCCTCGGTCGGACCGAGCACCTGAGATGACTTTTTACTGTTTAGACCCGGCTATGCCCGGGCACCCTTGGAGGGGTTTTTTTTGAGATATTTTCCTACTATTTTTAGTCCTGGACAGGGTCTGGGCATGCATATTCGAGACTGGGTCTCTATCTTGATATCGAGACTGGGTCTCTATCTTGATACATGTTCTGATACTGAGTTTTAGTATGGGTTCTGGGACCTCCATGGACCTTGCTATCCGGGCCAGGGGCTACGGGCTGCGTGTGGCGGAGGAGGGGTATACGGTGGAGTTGAGGTATACGGGCAGAGGCCTTCCATGGAACCTACCTGC
>QJPP01005918.1:0-32383 GCA_003996215.1 Jaltomata sinuosa | reverse complement strand
GCCTCACATGTGGTTCTGTTGATTTCCCTCTGGGCTAGTTCCTGTGTACCTATTGATTTATGTGACTGCTTGCTTCTATTCTGTCTGTTACTACGCTTTTATCTTATATGTGCCCAGTTGGCCTATGATACCTACTGGGTACCTTATGCTTCACATTTGGTGCTCACCCTACCCCCCTGCATCTTTGGGTGCAGATCCTAGCGTGGGCCATCGTCGTTAGATCATTGTGATTCATGCTTGGAGATCTGTTGGGGACTACTTCAGACTGAGGGTGAGCTCTTGGCGATCGGAGCTTAGCTTTAGTTTATCTTTTTCTTTATGTACTCTATTACCATTCAGAGACATCTGTATATATTATTTTGGATCGTTTGGACTCCATGTATGTAGTTTTGGCTCTAACTATGATACCAGGTCTTGGGGTTTGGTTTAGTTTCCGCATATGTATATATTTATATCCCTGTTATCTATTCTCTTTGTCTTGTTCCCTTATTTGTTAGATAGTAGCCCATTACTAACTGTCCTGGGCTACGGGGATTGGTTCACCTACTGGGGGTTGTAGGTGCCATCATGACCGAGAAATCGGGTCGTGACAACTTGGTATCAGAGCTTTAGGTTCACCGGTGTCATTAGTATAGGAGCCAATGTCTAGTAGAGTCCTGCGGATCGGGGCGGAGACATCCGTACTCAATCTTTGGGAGGCTATAGTGGCATTTTAGGAAATTCGACTCTTTCATTGCTTCTGTGTCGTGCGTACAACCCTTGAAGTTTCTGGAAATCTCATTTGTTCTACTTTATTCTTCCGCAGATGGTTCGTACGAGATCATCAGCATCACGCGGAGATGAGCCTCCCACTCCAGCTAAGAGTCGAGGACGCCCTCGAGCAGTGGCACCTGCTAGAGCTGCTAGAGTTGAGATAGAGCCAGAGCAGCATGTGGATCAGGGGGCAGCCCGGGTACCACTAGCTCCAGTACCATCTCCAGTGCCCACTTCTGTGCCAGCTCCAGCCGCAGCTCAGTCTCCAGATATTCGGGGATTACTATTACAGCTTTTGGGTGTGATTGGAGAGAGGCCTTCTGAGGTAGCGCAGACATCCGCTCAAGGGGCAGCCCTAGGTGCACAGAGCTTAGAAGCGCAGCCGGCTACTATGGCTCCCCGTGCGGAGGTCATTCCGGTTCCATCTGTTACACATCCTCTTGCTTCTCGCCCAGTTATGACAGAGTTAGAGCAGAAGGCGTTGGGTATATTTTTGAGGTTTGCACCTCCGAGGTTTGCTGGTACTTCTGGACAGGATCCATATGACTTTATTACTACCTGTGAGGAGATGTTGCATCATTTGGGTTTGTTGGAGACTCACGGGGTTGGTTATACTACCTATCAGTTGGAGGGCCCAGCGAAGTTATGGTGGAGGGCCCAGGTTGCTTGTAGACCACCATCGTCACCTCCTTTGGCCTGGTCTGAGTTTTATGAGGCCTTTATGGCCAAGTTCCTACATCAGAGTGATCGGGAGCGTCGCAGGGAGAAGTTTACTCACCTTGTGCAGGGGTCTACGACTATCTCGGAGTATGAGACCTACTTTCATCAGCTAGCACCGTTCGGAGCTATGATCATTCCTACCGAGGCAGATAGGATTCGCAGATTTGTATGGGGTTTGAGGCCAGAGATCATGCAGCCAGCTGAGATATTGATTGCCAGTGGTCGGTCATTCTAGGCTATTGTAGACTATGCCCGCATTGTGGAGGACTTACAGCGACATGATCAGGGGTCCAGAGATAAGAGGCCTCGATATCAGGGTGTTTATAGTGGTTCCAGATATGGTGGTAGAGGTCCTGGCCAGTGGAGCCAGAATTATCAGCCATAATAGCACCAGGGTCAGTCCAGCCGACCGGTTCATACTTCCCTTCAGACTTTCGTTAGTACCCAGTTCGAGCAGGGTCAGAGCAGCCATCAGGGCTATGGCGGCCAGTCTTCGAGGGGTACAGTTTCTGGGGCATCAGGTCATGGTGGTTATGCGGGATCTGCTGGTTCATCTCGACCGAGTAGGCCATCTGGGGCTTGTTTTACTTGTGGTGCGATGGGTCATTTTGCTAGAGATTGCCCTCAACAGGGTACAACTCAGTTGGCCGAGCCTTTACGAGCAGTTCAGCCTCCGGCTAGAGAGGGTGGTCGTCAGAGTAGAGGTGGTGCTCCACGCGGCATAGCAGGTGGTAGGGATGGCGGTCGGGCCGGTGGAGGTCGTCGTCAGTTTTACGCGGTCCCTAGGAGACCAGAGGCAGAGGCCTCAGATGCTGTGATTACAGGTACGATTTCTGTGTGCCATCAGTCTGCTATGTCTTTATTTGATCCTGGATCCACTTGTTCATATGTATCTGCCTACTTTGTGCCTTGTTTGGGGTTAGCTAGTGAGCCATTATCTGTTCCTGTTTCTGTTTCGACCCCAGTAGGAGATTTTTTAGTAGTGGATCGGATTGTGAGATCTTGTATGCTATCTATTGGTGATTCAGAGACTTGGGGTGATTTGATGATTCTTGATATGCTAGATTTTGATGTGATACTGGGCATGGACTGGTTATCCCCTCACCGTGTGGTTTTGGATTGTTATGCCAAGACCATTACCATAGCTGTGCCCGGTGTATCCCCGGTTATATGGCAGGGTTCTGTTAGCCATGCACCATCTGGGATCATCTCTTGTCTTCGAGCTAGGAAGTTGATTTCCCGTGGGTGTTTAGCTTATCTAGCATATGTACGAGATGTTAGTGCTGACCCCACTTCTCTTGAGTCTGTTCCTGTAGTTAGAGACTTCCTCGATGTGTTTCCTACCGACCTGCCAGGCCTTCCACCTGAGAGAGATATTGATTTCGCTATTGAGCTAGAGTCGGGCACTAGGCCCATTTCTATTTCTCCTTACCGCATGGCTCATGCTGAGTTGAGGGAGCTTAAGGAGCAGCTCCAGGATCTGTTAGCTAAGGGGTTTATTAGGCCTAGTGTGTCACCTTGAGGTGCTCCTGTTCTCTTCGTGAAGAAGAAGGATGGGTCGATGCGCATGTGTATTGATTATCGACAGCTGGATAGGGTGACAGTGAAGAATAGGTATCCGATGTCAAGGATTGATGATTTATTTGACCAGCTTCAGGGTTCAGTCGTGTTTTCGAAGATTGATTTGAGGTCCGGCTACCATCAGTTGAGGATTAGGGCGGAGGACATCCCTAAGACAGCATTCAGGACACGTTATGGCCATTATGAGTTCCTGGTGATGTCTTTTGGGTTGACTAATGCCCCCGCATTTATGAACTTGATGCACAGGGTTCTTGGCCCGTATTTGGACTCATCTGTGATAGTTTTCATAGACGACATCTTGGTATACTCGTGTAGTAGAGATGAGCATGAGCAGCACTTGAGGGTTATACTCCAGACTTTGAGAGATCATCGGCTTTATGCCAAGTTCTCAAAGTGCGAGTTTTAGCTTGAGTCAGTTGCATTCCTAGGGCACGTGGTGTCTAAGGATGGGATTAGGGTTGATCCGGGAAAGATTTCAGCGGTTTGTGAGTGGCCTAGACCTACTACTGTTACTAAGGTCCGCAGCTTTGTTGGGTTAGAAGGTTACTACAGACGCTTCGTTCAGGGATTTTCTTCCATAGCAGCACCCTTGACTATACTGACTAGGAAGGATATCCCATTTCAGTTGTCGGACCAGTGCGAGGATAGCTTCCAGAGGCTTAAGGCCTTATTGACTTCAGCTCCAGTTTTGACTTTGCCGGTTGAGGGTCAGAGCTTCTCTGTGTATTGTGATGCTTCTGGGGTTGGTCTTGGTTGTGTGTTGATGCAGCGGGGTCGAGTAATAGCATATGCGTTGAGGCAACTGAAGAGTCACGAGCGCAACTACCCCACTCATGACTTAGAGTTGGCGGTGGTAGTTTGCGCGCTCAAGATCTGGAGGCATTACCTATATGGAGTTCACTGTGAGATCTTCACCGATCACCGTAGTCTTCAGTATATCACGAGTCAGTGGGAGTTGAACTCGAGACAGAGGAGATGGGTCGAGTTACTGAAGGACTATGACTTCACTATTCTGTATCATCTGGGCAAGGCAAACTTGGTAGCGGATGCCTTGAGCCGGAAGGCGCTGAGTATGGGTAGCCTAGCTTCTTTTTCAGTTTCAGAGCGGCCGTTAGCCTGGGACATCCAGTCCTTGGCTAACCGTTTGGTTAGGCTTGACTTGTCGGATCCTAGCAGAGTTCTCGCCAGTGTTGAGGTTCGTTCTACTTTGAGTGATAAGATTCAGAGCCGTCAGTTTGAGGATCAGCAGTTGTGTGACCTTCGTGATCGGGTTGTTCAGGGTGAGACCAGTCGGGCTACTCTAGATTCAGATGGGGTTCTGAGGTTTGATAGTCGCCTTTGTGTTCCGAGGATTAGTGATTTGATTCAGTTGATACTTCATGAGGCACATTGTAATAGATACTCCATTCACCCTGGCACAACAAAGATGTATAGAGACTTGAGACAAATCTACTGGTGGAGTGGTATGAAGCGGGATATAGCGGAGTTCATATCTCGGTGCTTGAACTATCAGCAGGTTAAGTTCGAGCACATGAGACCTGGTGGTTTGATGCAGCGACTTCCCATTCCTGAATGGAAGTGGGAAGGGATTATTAAGGACTTTGTTGTTGGTTTGCCTCGTACTTCTCATGGGTTTGATTCCATATGGGTGATTGTTGATAGGCTGACCAAGTCAGCACATTTCTTGCCGGTTCATACTTCTTATGGTGCAGAGAGGTTAGCTCAGATCTACCTTTGTGAGATTGTTCGATTGTATGGGGTCCCAGCTTCTATCATTTCAGACCGTGGCACCCAGTTCACATCTCAGTTCTGGAGGGCTATTCAGCGAGATTTGGGTACAGAGGTTCACCTTAATACCGCTTTCCACCCTCAGACAGATGGCCAGTCCGAGAGGACCATTCAGATTCTGGAGGACATGCTTCGGGCCTGTGTTCTTGACTTTGGAGGTTCTTGGGATCAGTTTGTTCCCTTGGCAGAGTTTGCTTATAATAACAGCTTCCATTCGAGTATCGACATGGCACCTTTTGAGGCTTTGTATGGCAGGCGTTGCAGATCACCGGTAGGTTGGTTTGATGGTTTTAGTGCTGGGCCACAGAGCACAGATTTGCTTTGAGATTCCTTAGACCGGGTCCGAGTGATTCAGGACAGACTTCGAGCAGCTCAGAGCAGGCAGAAGAGTTATGTTGATCGTCGGTTTCGTGCCTTGGAGTTTAGTGTCGGTGACTTGGTGTTTCTCCGTGTATCGCCCATGAAGGGCGTGATGAGATTTGGTAGGCGGGGCAAGCTTAGCCCCAGGTACATTGGGCCGTTTGAGATTCTGCAGAGGGTTGGTAGCGTTGCCTATCAGTTAGCCTTACCTCCGATGTTTTCAGCTATACATCCTGTGTTTCATGTTTCGATGTTGCGTCGGTATATCCCAGATGAGTCTCATGTGTTACAGTGGGATTCAGTTCAGTTGGATGAGGGTTTAGCCTTTGTTGAGGAGCCGTCAGCTATTTTGGCTAGAGATGTTAGGAGGTTGAGGTCTCGAGAGATCCCGGTTGTTAAGGTTCAGTGGAGGCACCGTCTAGTCGAGGAGGCTACCTGGGAGATCGAGAGAGATATGCGGGCCCAGTATTCGCAGTTGTTTGAGCCTTCAGGTACCCCCTTGACCTTGACTTTCGAGGACGAAAGTCCTTTTTAGTAGTGGATGATGTAATGACCCTTCCGGTTATTTCCACGTATACGTTTTCCTTGAACCGTTAGAGCTTGTTTGTAGTGGCCCCAAGTCACTTAAGGCTTGTCAGGACCGGTATTTTGGTGTCGGGTCCATTTGTTTGGTCGCATTATAAGTTTTGAAGACAAGTAAGTCGGCAAAAGTTATCGTAAGTTCCTTTAATAAATTTTCTGAACTTTGGGTAAAATGTCTCAGGGATTTTCTCCCAATATATAAAGAGTTAGAAGTCCCCTAAAATACCAAATCGAAGGTCTACGAGTCTAGTTTCTAATGCACAAAACCTCACATCCAACTGATCTTGGAGTAAAAAGTTATGACTGTTTTATCGCGGATTGTCTGGCAGAAACCGGGTTGCGAACCGGGTCGCGAACCGGGTCGCGAACCGGGTCGGGTCAAACTCGATTTAAGCCTCAACTTCACGTTTTAAAACACCATTTTAGTTCTGAAATAGTGAGGAAACATAAGGGAGGATTCCAAGAGAGTTTTTGAGTATCAAAATCGTGCGATGGTGAATTACGAGCCTAAGCTTAAGAAATTTATTAACATCGCGTGTATTTGAAAATATTTTATTTGAAAGTTGAATTTGGTAAAAAGTTATATTATTATTACCTTTTTAAAATATTTTAAAAGTTTATGAAAAATATTTTGTTACGATATAATTGTATATGTATTTATTTTATAAGGTTTTTATACATTGTAATATTTTAACGGAGATAGTAAATTTAGTTATGTTGAAATTTATTATTATAATATAGTAGATTTTATTCGAAATAATTTTCTAATGATTATGGTATATTCAAAAAATATATTTATTATACCACGAATTTATGCAATACCCGAGTACGTACGTAACATGGATCCACCTATCAATAAGTGGATAAGAGGAGGTGTGGTGATGACACCCACACCCGCACGTGGGAGTCATGCAAATAGGGAGCAATACCTTTATGGTTAGTTGCTGCCAACTAATGTTAGTATGACTAACTATCTCATATGTTTCCACATAAGGAAATTGTACCCACCCATTTTTTAAACTCACGTAATTTTGGTGCAAAAACTGCCACAGTATATCATTCATTTATCACATTAAAAGTTGATTCCAATAAGCAAGATCTTGATAATTTATTGGATCACCGAAAATAAAATCGATTATCTACTTCAAGTTATTCAAGCCTAATTTCGAGTTTGATTTCATTTCGGAGTTTCTCGGAGCGGTTCGAGCGTGGACATCGTCGTTTTAGCAGCTTGTCATCGGACGACAGGTAGGTTACGGTTTATTTTCCCTAGACTCCGCATATATAGGATAAAATTGTATTAATGGGCATCCTTGGATTGGTTTATTAGGTTGGTACCACAGACCTCAACCGCTTTATTCATGTCCGCCTACTTTTATTCCTCCGTTGCTTGTAGTACTTGCCGATATATTTTATTTACCCTTGTGGTCCTGTGAGGCCTTGTTGACTCTGGAACATAGAAGGTGGGATTTTGGGAATGTTCGCGGGTCCCGTGCATAGAATTATCCTTCTAGGCTGGTTATGCTTGTTGAGTAGCTGTGGGCCTGTGCAGGGTCGATAGGTTGATTGTGAGTTGCTGGGCAGCTATTGTGTTTGATCATACCATTTTCATGCATATAAAGAGGTTTTATACATGTTTTACTACGGTTTAGGCTTCGGGCCTACTGGCACCATTTTCTAAACCTTGCATGGCCCGGGGGGCCCATTTTTTATGGAAATAATTTGGAAATGGTTTGATTTAACTTGTGAATATTCCTGGGTAAAAGGAAGTAAAATTATGTTTTAAAACACCAGTTTTACGATTAACGCTAGACTCGGCAGGGCCGGGGTGCTAGTTGAGTTTTCTTGCTACCTGAGATGATTTTTAGCCTCGGTCGGACCGAGCACCTGATATGACTTTCTACTGTTTAGACCCGGTTATGCTCGGGCACCCTTGGAGGGGTTTTTGAGATATTTTCCAACTACTTTAGTCCTGGACAGGGTCTGGGCATGCATATTCGAGACTGGGTCTTTATCTTGAACCCGGACTTGCTTCCGGACGACATGTTTGATACTGAGTTTTAGTATGGGGTCTGGGACCTCCATGGACCTTGCCAGCCAGGCCAGGGGATGCGGGCTGCGTGTGCCGGAGGAAGGGTATACGGTGGAGTAGAGGTATACGGGCAGTGTCCTTCCGTGGAACCTACCTGCTGGGCCGGATCGACACCGGAGGAGGTACATACAGAGATACCATTTCACTTGAGATCTTCATGCATCATATCATTCATTCTTTGAGGCTCCACCCTTGTTTTTTGTTTGTTGATTGTACGCTCCGGTAGTATGGGATGCCAGAGGGTTTGTTTTCACTTGTTTGTGTTCCTCGGTTGTATGGGCGGCCGGGGGACTGTAGGTAGAAATTTGCTATTTACTTACAGAATTGTTCCCTGTTACGGTTAAGTATGAAATTGGTTACTGCTAGACTGTTAGTTTCTGTATTTGAGATTGATATGATTAGTTGAGTTTGATTCATGTCTCTGAGCATGCCTATGATTACTCTTTCTCTCTTCTTCTTACACTTGAGGTTACCGGTATACCGTCCATTTCGTAAACTTATTTTGTATAAACTGTTATTGCAAGGACCCCAGGTGCATTATTTCTTACTTCCACCTGTGCCTATGGTGTGTATATTCTGCTTACTGGCCTCACATGTGGTTCAGTTGATTTCCCTCTGGGCTAGTTCCTGTGTACCTATCGTTGATTTATATGACTGCTTGCTTCTATTCTGTCTGTTACTACGCTTTTATCTTATATGTGCCCAGTCGGCCTATGATACCTACTGGGTACCTTATGCTTCGCATTTGGTGCTCACCCTACCCCTCTACATCTTTGGGTGCAGATCCTAGCGTGGGCCATCGCCGTTAGATCGTTGTGATTCGTGCTTTGAGATCTGTTGGGGACTACTTCATACTGAGGGTGAGCTCTTGGCGATCGGAGCTTAGCTTTACTTTATCTTTTGCTTTATGTACTCTATTACCATTCAGAGACATCTGTATATATTGTTTTGGATCGTTTGCACTCCATGTATGTAGTTTTGGCTCTATACTATGATACCAGGTCTTGGGGTTTGGTTTAGTTTCCGCATATGTATATATTTATATCCCTGTTATCTATTCTCTTTGTCTTGTTCCCTTATTTGTTAGATAGTAGCCCATTACTAACTGTCCTGGGCTATGGGGATTGGTTCACCTACCGAGGGTTGTAGGTGCCATCATGACCGAGAAATCGGGTCGTGACACATAAGAACTGAATTATTTGAGAATTTTTCATATAATTTCTTTAGACTGTAAGGAAGAGACTAGTTCTTTTACCTGAGCAAAGGGCCTGTCAGGACCACAGTACATACTCTTATTATACTCTTGTCTAACGGTTCTAACCCAATAGCGGTTCTAACCGGACCAAGAGGCGCCCTTTTCAACACATATCTTGGGCTAAGGAGGTCATGGCTTGCTACAGGCTTGCCAGACAGAGACAATAAGAGTAGTTCTAGATCCGACTGTATCACCATCTCAGAACCAAGTCAAGAAACCATAAAAAAATTCCTTTGTATTTTAATAAAGCTTAGATCTGTTCATGGTGCATATAGGAGAGATGTTAGGTAAGAGACATAGATATGGAAGTCGTTTAGCCGGACATAGTCCTGGCTAGAAGAAAAGAACTATGGTAAATAAAACTAAAAATAAATACCTTAGAGGACGACCAAGAGCCAAGGATTGCTAGCAAAAACTGATCCAAATTTTCTTATTTAAGTGGTCGGAACAGTGGCTAACGCTTTCAGATTTTCTTTACAAAAGCTAAGAAAGAGAAGAGAGAATTCCTAAATTTTTCTGTGTGTTCCTACTTAACAAAATGAACACTTATATAGAAAGAAATGAAAACATAAAGAATCTATGTACAGTAGAGATGGGTCCCATATGGGTCCCTAAGCAGTGAATCTACTGTTTAAACAGTTTATATACTGTTTGACATTGACAGCCTATCTGTCTTCTTTGTCTTCTTCACACTTTCTCTTTGCCACGCTTCTTTTCCATGGCCTTCAGTGATTGCAGCAAATCTTCTGCTCCCTGAATATCTTTTGTAGACAATAGAATGTCTTCTTCATGACGTTGTGCTTCTTCGCATGAAGTTTCACTTCTCATTGAAGTGTCAGATTTATCAATCTGAGTGATACCTTGAAGCAAGCTTCTCTTCATTTCTCGAGATACTTGTTGATCATTGCTTCTTTATCTCCATCTTGAGTGGAGATTCTCCGGGCAATATGCCTCAAGGAGGGGTTATCAATGCTAATTCCTTTTTGAGGAAGTTCTTTATAAGCATTAATGGTGTTAATAATGGTGTCAATAAGTTCTTGTCCGTTTATCTGTTTGGACATGGGATCTTTTTTCAACAATTTTTCCCAGAAGTTATTATAATAAACTCGGTATAAGCAGGGAATATTTTCCTCTGTGAACCCTATTTCAGGGACCCATTTATGGATCCAAGGGACTGAGAATTCTATAAAGAAATACATTTGATCAATCTTGTCTAACCAGCAGATGTGATCTTTGTGATATAATTCTCTGAGAAAAGGGGATACCCTCTTCCATTCCTTGTATAATTGGAGGAAATTTTCCGGCAATATTTGGAATGTAGGGCCGTGGTATGACCACCATTTAATGAACCAGTTGGGGATTGGTTCTGCAAATATTTTTGCGCAAATTTTTACAAACCACGTGTGTTTGTTTTTATCATTGTTGTAAAACAGTGTTTTACTGAACGCTTGGATATAATCCCAATAGGTAAAGCTCATAGTAATACCCTTAAGGCCAAGCTACCTTTCTTTCATGGTTGATATTCCCCAGTCTTCAACAGATATAATCTGTTTGATAATTATTTTTGAGAAGTTATAAACATTCTCTTCTGGGGTATAACCCGCAGGGCAAAAGTGCTGAATTTCTGCACTTCCAGTACTTGTCAATATGGTTTCATAGTATGACCGGGTTTTGTATGACTCTCCCGGGTAATATAATCCTTTGATCAAGTACCTCTGGAATATTTTCATGGTTCGGTTTTTCTCTGTATGTCAGAGTTTTCCAAGAGAAATATAATTTCCCTTTTTTGGAGTTGCTCATAATATGATATTATCATTATCCTCTTTCATAACTGAAGAAAAAGTATCTTTCTGCTTTTGTGCATGTAAATATGCCTGCGCATGCTCGTATAACGGGCTATCTCTTGGAATATTTTCCAAATTAATAATCTGCTCAGGGGCAGTAGACGACGAAGATTCACCTTCATCAGAGACCTTTTTATTAATAAGGCGTCTGTTACCCATTTGTATAACTGGATAGTTGGATCGATATGACGATCCCTGAGAGTTGGAATGTCCAGAGGAGGATCTTCCCGGAGCTGATCTTCCCCGTCCTCTTCCTCGAACTTGCCTCCAAGGCGGGTCCATCCTATAGGAAAATAGATTAGTCATTCTGAAAAATAATCTGTTAAGTCTTCCCGGATTACTTCCGAGTAGTCATGAATAGAGAAATCTTCTCTTACTAAATCATCTATGACGATTTCAATAATAAGTTTTTTAAGATCTTTTGGTAAAATAATTACCTTTAAAATGGAAATCAAGGTTTTTTCAGGAAGAAATGTTGAATAAAACATTTTATTGAATATATTCTCTGGATAAGAAGTCTGGTAAGGAATTATCAATCCCCTTCTTATAATGGATATCAAAATCAAATGGGGCTAGTTGAGCCTGCCACCTTGCAAATATAAGCTTAGACGCATCATGCTTAAAATCTTTGTCAAACATGTATTTGACCGATTGAGCATCAGTTTTTATTAAAAACTTTTGATTATATAAATCATCTTGAAATTTAAGGACACATTTTACAATTGTAAGCATTTCATGAGCCACAGTAGCATATTTTTTCTGGGCTTCTGTCCATTTACCTGAATGAAATCTTATAAGATATTCATTTTTTTCATTGGGATTAATTTGTTTAAGAATCCCACCGTAACCAATATTTGAAGCATCTGTTTCAATAATTTTTTGCCAAGCAGGATTAGCAAGAGTTAAACAAGGTAAAGACTGAACTCGTAGTTTGATGTTCTTTACCAAAGTGGTGTGACTATTAGTCCACGGGGATTTATAATCCTTTTTGAGCCTGTCATATAACGGGGCTAAATCACGAGAAAGATTCTTGTAAAAGGGGGAGATGTAATTTAAACTACCCAAGAATCTCTGCAACTGAGTTCTATCAGTAATAATGTCAGGAAACTTTGAAGCAAAGTCGATGGCCCTCTGGATAGGAGTAACTTTTCCTTGACAAATTAGGTGTCCCAGAAAATGAACTTCAGTCTGGAACAAACTCATTTTTGGTTTAGAGATAACCAAACCATTTTGTATAACAATTTTCTTGAAGATATCAAGGTATTTTATATGCATTTCAAGAGTTTTGGAAAACACAGAATATCATCAATATAAACAATAATAAAATCCATCTATGGATTAGGATTAATTTGTTTAAGAATCCCACCGTAACCAATATTTGAAGCATCTGTTTCAATAATTTTTGCCAAGCAGGGTTAGCAAGAGTTAAACAAGGTAAAGACAGGTTTGCATACCACATTTCTTCTTTCTGGTAAAAAATCAGTTGCATCCTCCAATTATACTTGGAACGCCTTTTATAAATGCAATCTATCCTTTTACGCATATTGATTCAAAAGGATTTTTAGCCTCGTATAAAGACGATAAAATAAGTTATACTTTCATCACGGAGCCAATAACCCGTGAAATTGATGCTTTAATTAAAATGAAGCACTTCTGATAATATAATAGAATTGTTAAAAGAAGTTACTGATAACAAACATCGAGAAAAGATTATTAATCTTGCCACAACTAATGATTCTAGGATCCTGGGCTAAAATCAATCTGGTGTGGAATCATTAAGACTTATTTACATCAAACTCCATTTCGGAAGGAGTCGGAAAGTCCTTATCAGAACTGTCATCATGAACATCATTAGCCTGAACAATATTTGTTCGGGGGTTAATTTTTACCTTTTCTACCTCTGAATTATAATCAGATTCAATAGTGTGAAGTGAAGCAGCGCAGTTTCGAGCTAGACCGGAACGGGGAACTCTCAGGTTAGTAATAAAATACAAGCCTTTAAACAAATATTTAAAATGGGTAAGGTATCCTATTCCCAATAAACGTGATTTATTATCCAGGTTATACGACGCCAATATATTTTCAAAATTTGATTTAAAATCAGGATATTGGCAAATTCAGATTTTTAAAGAGCATTCTTAGAGGACTTCTTTTAAAGTGGTGTGACTATTAGTCCACGGGGATTTATAATCCTTTTTGAGCCTGTCATATAACGGGGCTAAATCACGAGAAAGATTCTTGTAAAAGGGGGAGATGTAATTTAAACTACCCAAGAATCTCTGCAACTGAGTTCTATCAGTAATAATGTCACGAAACTTTGAAGCAAAGTCGATGGCCCTCTGGATAGGAGTGACTTTTCCTTGACAAATTAGGTGTCCCAGAAAACGAACTTCAGTCTGGAACAAACTCATTTTTGGTTTAGAGATAACCAAACCATTTTGTATAACAATTTTCTTGAAGATATCAAGGTGTTTTATATGCATTTCAAGAGTTTTAGAAAACGCCAGAATATCATCAATATAAACAATAATAAAATCCATATATGGATTAAAGATGTCATTCATAATCTTTTGAAATTCTGATGGGGCGTTTTTTAAACCGAAGGGCATGACATTCCACTCGTATTGCCCAAAAGGATAATTAAAAGCAGTCCTATAAGAATGCTCTTTAAAAATCTGAATTTGCCAATATCCCAATTTTAAATCAAATTTTGAAAATATATTGGCGTCGTATAACCTGGATAATAAATCACATTTATTGGGAATAGGATACCTTACCCATTTTAAACATTTGTTTAAAGGCTTGTAATTTATTACTAACCTGGGAGTTCCCCGTTCCTTTTCTACAGCATTATTCACATAAAATGCTGTGCACGACCAAGGAGATTTTGATGGTTTTATTAAACCCTTTTGTAACAGAGTATCGATTTCCTTTTTGCAGAATTCTACTAAATCAGAATTCATTTGGAAGGGATGAGACTTGGTTGGGATATTATCCTCTGAGAAATCCTCCTCATATGGAAGAGTTACAATGTGCTTTTTTCGATTCCAAAAGGCACTGGGGTGATCTGCGCAAATATCAATGGCGATTTGTTTGGAAATTATTTTAATTTTTTCCTGTATTTTAACAGATTTGAGAGACTCGAATATATTCATGCTAAAGAGCTCATATTGTAAAGAATCAACATGTTTTTGCTTCATTTTAATTAAAGCATCAATTTCACGGGTTATTGGCTCCGTGATGAAAGTATAACTTATTTTATCGTCTTTATACGAGGCTGAAAATCCTTTTGAATCAATATGCGTAAAAGGATAGATTGCATTTATAAACGGCGTTCCAAGTATAATTGGAGGATGCCACTGATTTTTTACCAGAAAGAAGAAATGTGGTATGCAAACCTTGTTCTGGCAGATTTTCGTATTTGAAAGTTTATACTTTATATCTAAAGCATGTCTTGATGCGGATTTGACCATATGCGCAGTTTTTTGAAAATATTTTGAGGGGACAAGACCCTCTTGAATGCAGCTAACATTTGCACCACTGTCGATCATAGCAACATTAGTAATAGAGAAACTATTATCAATTAAAATGGTGCATTTAACATACCATTTGTGGGCAGTGACAACCTGCATCATTCCTAAAAACATGTTAGTTTCAAGGTTACTGGTAGTAGGTTCATCATGGAGAACCTCTTTACCTTTTGAAGAACTGGCTTGATCTGGGCGAACATCGTTCTCAATCTGAGAAATCCTTTGGTCGCAAACAACCTGATTATGCTTAAGAGCTTTTATTTCTCTTTTGAGATTTTCAACCTCTTCTTTTAAATTATCAAAAGAAGCATCCTTTTCAATAAAAGCCTTTTTCATCATTAGACGATTATCAATCTCTTTTAATGAATAAGGGGCGCCATATTCAAAATCATTTTTCTTGTTATCAACAAGTGGTCTTGAAGAGCTAGAATTATTAGCTGTGGCAAGATTAATAATATTTTCTCGAAGTTTGTTATCAGTAACTTCTTTTAACAATTCTATTATATTATCAGAAGTGAACATATGAAGATTGAAATCCTGGAATTGTGATTGTAGTTTGTAGATTTCATCTCCTTCACAATTGCATGTATTACTTTTGCAAGTGGTGCATGAGCTATCAGCCTATTCTTCATGGTCAGATAAATCAATAAGATTAATATCTGATTCTTCATCCGAATAAGATTCATAATCATCATCAGAACCGGAAGTGTATAACAAACTATCAACCTTGTCATGCAGATCTGCATCGAGTTCTAAGGATTTGAGTTTATTCAATTTGCAATTTGGGGCAATATGCCCTCGCTTACCACATTTGTATCATTTAATCTTAGAAAGGTCTCTTTCTGACCGATCTTTGGTAAATCTATTAGATTTACGAGAGCTTTGTCTAGCGTCTCTTTCATCCTTAGATCTTCGTTTGGATCTTCATCTCCTGTTAGAACCTTCAGTTCTAGGGGACCGATAATACTCCTTTTTGCTGCTATAGGCTGCCGGTTCAGGTAGACCGAACTGAGCGCAAAAGTCTCCAAGCTGAGATCTTTCTTTGTGCTTATTCATCTTAAGCTGTTTAGACATAAGGAGCTCGTTGCACAAGTTTAGTCCTTCTTGAGTGCAAACTCCTATTAACTAGCCGTAGGTGTAATCCCTATAAGGAATTTCATTGTGGCTTCCCCTTAGGGTCTTTCTAACCCTTTCTGCAAATAAAGAAGGAAGGCCTTCTATAAACTTAGCTTTCCAATATTCATATTTGTTTTCGGATAATTCCATAACCCGACTAAGAAACGTATCTTTGTACCATCTCCATTTGGTCAACGTAGGGCACTTAAGACCATTGAGTAAAGTACGAATCGTTTCATGTTGTGAGGTAAATCTACCATTAAAGTGTTCCAAAATGGTAAGAATCAGTGTATAAACTGCATCCTCTCTGTCTTTGGCAAGAGCAAAGCCTAGGTTATCAACACCTTCATTATCTGCAATAGCGTTAATAATAGAGGCCTTTTTCTCTATATTTAAGTAGTTATCCCACCAGCCTCTGAGCTATCCTGTAAAGCCTGCAATAATCATCTTGCAGACAGTCCTATCATTATTTTTAGTGCTCTTGCAAATAGTCGCATACATGAGCATTCTGTGAACAAGGATGGTTAATTGTCTATCTGTTAATCAATCGAGATTCCATTCATAAAACTCGGAACCGCTGTAAGACGTATTAGTCTGGTTCCAATTTCGTTCTTCTATCAAGACATCTTGGGGAGTAGGACGAGGATAGTAATAGGTATTCATCATAGGTTTAGTAGCATAGCTACTATTCTTTCGCGGGTAACCTTTAAGCTTATTAAGCTCAGAGGAAACATGATTTTTGTAATCACCAGTTGTATCCATCTTTTCGGAAAACTCTAGTGACAAATCGATTGGTTTTATATTTAAACCAGAAAATTTTTTGTCAAGAAGTTCTTCTAAATCAGTAATTGATTTAACCTTAAAATCCTGAATCTCAGGAGGTCTTTGAATAAAAGTAGAAACAACATCTGCTTTACTAGTTGAAGCTTCTGCTTTACTAGTTGAAGCAATATTAGTCTTAGCTATATCAGTTTTTATACCTTTTATCAAAATAGTCATTTCATTAAGTTTTTTATCTAGAGAGACAATATGTTCTCCCAAAACTTTGACATATAAACCCAAATAATTATTTTGAGCAATGAGTTTATTAATTTCCGAAATACTTACTGAAGCAATTTTTTCATCAATGAATTTTTGAAAAGCGTTGAAGGTTATACCTGTATTATTAGGTAAAACAAAAGCAGACTGTGGAGGATAAATGGCTGTTATTAACTTTCCATTAGAGTCATGATAAGTCCTCTCTATAACATTGACATATAAAGACAAATAAGTGGTTATAAACCAAGGAACAAAGTGCATAATTTGATTATGCAATGCACAAGTTTCATAAAACTTTTGAGAGATATTATTCATGTCTTCTTTGCTATAAGAATCAAAAAACCAAGTTATAAACTTATTCCACCTGTTATCAAAAAATTCCTTTTGAATATGTTTTCTTGCCAGGGATCCTGGGCTAAAATCAATCTAGTGTGGAATCATTAAGACTTATTTACATCAAACTCCATTTCGGAAGGAGTCAGAAAGTCCTTATCAGAACTTTCATCATGAACATCATTAGCCTGAACAATATTTGTTCGGGGGTTAATTTTTACCTTTTCTACCTCTGAATTATAATCAGATTAAATAGTGTGAAGTGAAGCAGCGCGATTTCGAGCTGGACCATTAGATGGTTCAATGAGAGAGATATGCTGAATATCAGGCACAAATCTGTGACTTAATGATCGTCTATTATAAATAGAACTTACCGGAGGTATAAGCCTACTGTTTGACAGTGACTGCCTGTGATGAGCATAGCTGCCTTCTGTAAACTGGATGCAAACCCTTCCGTCGGGATTTTGCAAAACATGAGAATACTCAGAGTTAGTGACCGTATCCGTTAATTTATTTGGGGATATGACCGAATCAAGAGTCCAAGTTGTCGGGAAATTAATTTCTTCCCACTTAATCGGTCTCCTGGTGGTGACCTTAGATCTTGCAAAATTTGTTTCCATTAAAATAGTTTGATCGGAAGTATCGTATAACTTGCATCTTGGATTCAAGGTTGATAATAACTTGAAATAAATTCTATAAGACAAACTTATAAGTTTCGAACCTGGCACATAGTTATAACCATGTGTTTTAACATTTAATGTTAAGGCATCAAGAATATTGACATCAGATAAAGATAACTGCAAATTAGGTTGCGTATTGAAATAAACTGGACCATAGGCCACAGTCGATTCAATCGAACCCATAAGAGACTGTCTGAAATTTAAATTTCTAGCATCTCTGAGAGTGGCTAGGAAAGTCTCTGGTAACCATTTAAGGGTAAGAGGTTTAAAAGCAATTTGAACCATGCCAATATGCAGATAATTATACTGATTTTCATAAAGATCAATATCTCGTTTATTTAATAAACGAATAGTTTGTTCAGAAGAGTTTAATGCTAAAGATTGTTCAGTTGTTTTAATTAACTGCTTAGTAGAAAGTTTATCAAACCAACCATAATCATAAATGGTTTTAATAGGAACTTTAGGAATTGTCCATTTGTTTAACAAATCAAGGTTTTGAGGTATATCTACCTCTTCGAGTCTAGTACTTTTAGTACTTATTCCTCCGAGATCCATATTATCAAAGAAGTTCCATATCTATATCTACTACTTTCGCATCCATCTCATATATACCATGAACAAATTCTAGGCTCTGATACCAGATTACAGGATCGGAGATATCAGGGTGTTTTATATGCATTTCAAGAGTTTTGGAAAACACCAGAATATCATCAATATAAACAATAATAAAAATCCATATATGGATTAAAGATGTCATTCATAATCTTTTGAAATTCTGATGGGGCATTTTTTAAACCGAAGGGCATGACATTCCACTCGTATTGCCCAAAAGGAAAATTAAAAATAGTCCTATAAGAATGCTCTTTAAAAATCTGAATTTGCCAATATCCTGATTTTAAATCAAATTTTGAAAATATATTGGCGTCGTATAACCTGGATAATAAATCATGTTTATTGGGAATAGGATACCTTACCCATTTTAAACATTTGTTTAAAGGCTTGTAATTTATTACTAACCTGGGAGTTCCCCGTTCCTTTTCTGCAGCATTATTCACATAAAATGCTGTGCACGACCAAGGAGATTTTGATGGTTTTATTAAACCCTTTTGTAACAGAGTATCGATTTCCCTTTTGCAGAATTCTACTAATTCAGAATTCATTTGGCAGGGACGAGACTTGGTTGGGATATTATCCTCTGAGAAATCCTCCTCATATGGAAGAGTTACAATGTGCTTTTTTCGATTCCAAAAGGCACTGGGGTGATCTGCGCAAATATCAATGGCGATTTGTTCAGAAATTATTTTAATTTTTTCCTGTATTTTAGCAGATTTGAGAGACTCGAATATATTCATGCTAAAGAGCTCATATTGTAAAGAATCGACATGGTTTTGCTTCATTTTAATTAAAGCATCAATTTCACGGGTTATTGGCTCCGTGATGAAAGTATAACTTATTTTATCATCTTTATACGAGGCTGAAAATCCTTTTGAATCAATATGCGTAAAAGGATAGATTGCATTTATAAAAGGCGTTCCAAGTATAATTGGAGGATGCAACTGATTTTTTACCAGAAAGAAGAAATATGGTATGCAAACCTTGTTCTGGCAGATTTCGGTATTTAAAAGTTTATACTTTATATCTAAAGCATGTCTTGATGCGGATTTGACCATATGCGCAGTTTTTTGAAAATATTTTGAGGGGACAAGACCCTCTTGAATGCAGCTAACATCTGCACCGCTGTTGATCATAGCAACATTAGTAATAGAGAAACTATTATCAATTAAAATGGTGCATTTAACATACCATTTGTGGGCAGTGACAACCTGCATCATTCCTAAAAACATGTTAGTTTCAAGGTTACTGGTAGTAGGTTCATCATGGAGAACCTCTTTACCTTTTGAAGAACTGGCTTGATCTGGGCGAACATCGTTCTCAATCTGAGAAATCCTTTGGTCGCAAACAGCCTGATTATGCTTAAGAGCTTTTATTTCTCTTTTGAGATTTTCAACCTCTTCTTTTAAATTATCAAAATAAGCATCCTTTTCAATAAAAGCCTTTTTCATCATTAGACGATTATCAATCTCTTTTAATGAATAAGGGGCGCAATATTCAAAATCATTTTTCTTGTTATCAACAAGTGGTCTTGAAGAGCTAGAATCATTAGCTGTGACAAGATTAATAATCTTTTCTCGAAGTTTGTTATCAGTAACTTTTTTTAACAATTCTATTATACTATCAGAAGTGAACATATGAAGATTGAAATCCTGGAATTGTGATTGTAGTTTGTAGATTTCATCTCCTTCACAATTGCATGTATTAATTTTGCAAGTGGTGCATGAGCTATCAGCCTGTTCTTCATGGTCAGATAAATCAATAAGATTAATATCTGATTCTTCGTCCGAATAAGATTCATAATCATCATCAGAACCGGAAGTGTATAACAAACTATAAACCTTATCATGTAGATCTGCATCGAGTTCTAAGGATTTGAGTTTATTCAATTTTGCAATTTGGGGCAGTATGCTCTCGCTTACCACATTTGTATCATTTGATCTTAGAAAGGTCTCTTCCTGACCGATCTTTGGTAAATCTATTAGATTTACGAGAGCTTCGTCTAGCATCTCTTTCATCCTTAGATCATCGTTTGGATCTTCGTCTCCTGTTAGAACCTTCAGTTCTAGGGGATCGATAATACTCCTTTTTGCTACTATAGGCTGCCAGTTCAGGTAGACCGAACTGAGTGCAAAAGTCTCCAAGCTGAAATCTTTCTTTGTGCTTATTCATCTTAAGCTGTTTAGACATAAGGAGCTCGTTGCCCAAGTTTAGTCCTTCTTGAGTGCAAACTCCTATTAACTGGCCGTAGGTGTAATCCCTATAAGGAATTTCATTGTGGTTCCCCTTAGGGTCTTTCTAACCCTTTCTGCAAATAAAGAAGGAAGGCCGTCTATAAACTTAAATTTCCAATATTCATATTTGTTTTTGGGTAATTCCATAACCCGACTAAGAAACGTATCTTTGTACCATCTCCATTTGGTCAACGTAGGGCACTTAAGACCATTGAGTAAAGTATGAATCGTTTCATGTTGTGAGGTAAATCTACCATTAAAGTGTTCCAAAATGGTAAGAATCAGTGTATAAACTGCATCCTCTCTGTCTTTGGCAAGAGCAAAGCCTAGGTTATCAACACCTTCATTATCTTCAATAGCGTTAATAATAGAGGCCTTTTTCTCTATATTTAAGTAGTTATCCCACCAGCCTCTGAGCTATCCTGTAAAGCCTGCAATAATCATCTTGCAGACAGTCCTATCATTATTTTTAGTGCTCTTGCAAATAGTCGCATACATGAGCATTCTGTGAACAAGGATGGTTAATTGTCTATCTGTTAATCAATCGAGATTCCATTCATAAAACTCGGAACCGCTGTAAGACGTATTAGTCTGGTTCCAATTTCGTTCTTCTATCAAGACATCTTGGGGAGTAGGACGAGGATAGTAATAGGTATTCATCGTAGGTTTAGTAGCATAGCTACTATTCTTTCGCGGGTAACCTTTAAACTTATTAAGCTCAGAGGAAACATGATTTTTGTAATCACCAGTTGTATCCATTTTTTTGGAAAACTCTAGTGACAAATCGATTGGTTTTATATTTAAACCAGAAAATTTTTTGTCAAGAAGTTCTTCTAAATCAGTAATTGATTTAACCTTAAAATCCTGAATCTCAGGAGATCTTTGAATAAAAGTAGAAACGACATCTGCTTTACTAGTTGAAGCTTCTTCTTTACTAGTTGAAGCAATATTAGTCTTAGCTATATAAGTTTTTATACCTTTTATCAAAATAGTCATTTCATCAAGTTTTTTATCTAGAGAGACAATATGTTCTCCCAAAACTTTGACATATAAACCCAAATAATTATTTTGAGCAATGAGTTTATTAATTTCTGAAATACTTACTGAAGCAATAAATTTTCATCAACGAATTTTTGAAAAGCGTTGAAGGTTATACTTGTATTATTAGGTAAAACAAAAGCAGATTGTGGAGGATAAATGGCTGTTATTAACTTTCCATTAGAGTCGTGATAAGTCCTCTCTATAACATTGACATATAAAGGCAAATAAGTGGTTATAAACCAAGGAAAAAAGTGCATAATTTGATTATGCAATGCACAAGTTTCATAAAACTCTTGAGAGATATTATTCATGTCTTCTTTGCTATAAGAATCAAAAAACCAAGTTTTAAACTTATTCCACCTGTTATCAAAAAATTCCTTTTGAATATGTTTTCTTGCCAGGGATCCTGGGCTAAAATCAATCTAGTGTGGAATCATTAAGACTTATTTACATCAAACTCCATTTCGGAAGGAGTCAGAAAGTCCTTATCAGAACTTTCATCATGAACATCATTAGCCTGAACAATATTTGTTCGGGGGTTAATTTTTACCTTTTCTACCTCTGAATTATAATCAGATTAAATAGTGTGAAGTGAAGCAGCGCGATTTCGAGCTGGACCATAAGATGGTTCAATGAGAGAGATATGCTGAATATCAGGCACAAATCTGTGACTTAATGATCGTCTATTATAAATAGAACTTACCGGAGGTATAAGCCTACTGTTTGACAGTGACTGCCTGTGATGAGCATAGCTGCCTTCTGTAAACTGGATGCAAACCCTTCCGTCGGGATTTTGCAAAACATGAGAATACTCAGAGTTAGTGACCGTATCCGTTAATTGATTTGGGGATATGACCGAATCAAGAGTCCAAGTTGTCGGGAAATTAATTTCTTCCTACTTAATCGGTCTCCTGGTGGTGACCTTAGATCTTGCAAAATTTGTTTCCATTAAAATAGTTTGATCGGAAGTATCGTATAACTTGCATCTTGGATTCAAGGTTGATAATAACTTGAAATAAATTCTATAAGACAAACTTATAAGTTCCGAACCTGGCACATAGTTATAACCATGTGTTTTAACATTTAATGTTAAGGCATCAAGAATATTGACATCAGATAAAGATAACAACAAATTAGGCTGCGTATTAAAATAAACTGGACCATAGGCCACAGTCGATTCAATCGAACCCATAAGAGACTGTCTGAAATTTAAATTTCTAGCATCTCTGAGAGCGGCTAGAGAAGTCTCTGGTAACCCTTTAAGGATAAGGGGTTTAAAAGCAATTTGAACCATGCCAATATGCAGATAATTATACTGATTTTTATAAAGATCAATATCTCATTTATTTAATAAACGAATAGTTTGTTCAGAAGAGTTTAATGCTAAAGATTGTTCAGTTGTTTTAATCAACTGCTTAGTAGAAAGTTTATCAAACCAACCATAATCATAAGTGGTTTTAATAGGAACTTTCTAGGTGTCCCAGAAAACGAACTTCAGTCTGGAACAAACTCATTTTTGGTTTAGAGATAACCAAACCATTTTGTATAACAATTTTCTTGAAGATATCAAGGTGTTTTATATGTATTTCAAGAGTTTTGGAAAACACCAGAATATCATCAATATAAACAATAATAAAATCCATATATGGATTAAAGATGTCATTCATAATCTTTTGAAATTCAACCATGCCAATATGCAGATAATTATACTGATTTTTATAAAGATCAATATCTCGTTTATTTAATAAACAAATAGTTTGTTCAGAAGAGTTTAATGCTAAAGATTGTTCAGTTGTTTTAATCAACTGCTTAGTAGAAAGTTTATCAAACCAACCATAATTATAAATGGTTTTAATAGGAACTTTAGGAATCGTCCATTTGTTTAACAAATCAAGGTTTTGAGGTATATCTACCTCCTCGAGTCTAGTACTTTTAGTACTCATCCTCCGAGATCCATAATATCAAAGAAGTTCCATATCTATATCTACTACTTTCGCATCCATCTCATATTCCTGAATCTCAGGAGGTCTTTGAATAAAAGTAGAAACGACATCTGCTTTACTAGTTGAAGCTTCTGCTTTACTAGTTGAAGCAATATTAGTCTTAGCTATATCAGTTTTTATACCTTTTATCAAAATAGTCATTTCATCAAGTTTTTTATCTAGAGAGACAATATGTTCTCCCAAAACTTTGACATATAAACCCAAATAATTATTTTGAGCAATGAGTTTATTAATTTCCGAAAAACTTACTGAAGCAATTTTTTCATCAATGAATTTTTGAAAAGCGTTGAAGGTTATACCTGTATTATTAGGTAAAACAAAAGCAGATTGTGGAGGATAAATGGCTGTTATTAACTTTCCATTAGAGTCGTGATAAGTCCTCTCTATAACATTGACATATAAAGGCAAATAAGTGGTTATAAACTAAGGAACAAAGTGCATAATTTGATTATGCAATGCACAAGTTTCATAAAACTCTTGAGAGATATTATTGATGTCTTCTTTGCTATAAGAATCAAAAAACCAAGTTTTAAACTTATTCCACCTTTTATCAAAAAATTCCTTTTGAATATGATTTCTTTCCAGGGATCCTGGGCTAAAATCTGTGCACGACCAAGGAGATTTTGATGGTTTCATTAAACCCTTTTGTAACAGAGTATCGATTTCCCTTTTGCAGAATTCTACTAATTCAGAATTCATTTGGCAGGGACGAGACTTGGTTGGGATATTATCCTCTGAGAAATCCAGTTCCATATCTATATCTACTACTTTCGCATCCATCTCATATATACCATGAATAAATTCTAGGCTCTGATATCGGATTATAGGATCGGAGACCGGGCGGTAGTCCGCCATAGTCTATGATCTAGCAATTCAGCATCCTTATACTGTAAGGAAGAGACTAGTTCTTTTACCTGAGCAAAGGGCCTGTCAGGACCACAGTACATACTCTTATTATACTCTTGTCTAACGGTTCTAACCCAATAGCGGTTCTAACCGGACCAAGAGGTGCTCTTTTCAACACATATCTTGGGCTAAGGAGGTCATGGCTTGCTATAGGCTTGCCAGATAGAGACAATAAGAGTAGTTCTAGATCCGACTGTACCACCATCTCAGAACCAAGTCAAGAAACCATAAAAAAATTCCTTTCTATTTTAATAAAGCTTAGATCTATTCATGGTGCATATAGGAGAGACGTTAGGTAAGAGACATAGATATGGAAGTCGTTTAGCCGGACATAGTCCTGGCTAGAAGAAGAGAACTATGGTAAATAAAACTAAAAAATAAATACCTTAGAGGACGACCAAGAGCCAAGGATTGCTAGCAAAAACTGATCCAAATTTTTTTATTTAAGTTGTCGGAACAGTGGCTAACGCTTTCTGATTTTCTTTACAAAAGAAAATTTTTCTGTGTGTTCCTACTTAACAAAATGAACGCTTATATAGAAAGAAATGAAAACATAAAGAATCTATGTACAGTAGAGAGGGGTCCCATATGGGTCCCTAAACAGTGAATCTACTGTTTAAACAGTTTATATACTGTTTGACATTGACAGCCTATCTGTCTTCTTTGTCTTCTTCACACTTTCTCTTTGCCACGCTTCTTTTCCATGGCCTTCAGTGATTGCAGCAAATCTTCTGCTCCCTGAATATCTTCTGTAGACAATAGAATGTCTTCTTCATGACGTTGTGCTTCTTCGCATGAAGTTTCACTTCTCATTGAAGTGTCAGATTTATCAATCTGAGTGATACCTTGAAGCAAGCTTCTCTTCATTTCTTCGAGATACTTATTGATCATTGCTTCTTTATCTCCATTTTGAGTGGAGATTCTCCGGGCAATATGCCTCAAGGAGGGGTTATCAATGCTAATTCCTTTTTGAGGAAGTTCTTTATAAGCATTAATGGTGTTAATAATGGTGTCAATAAGTTCTTGTCCATTTATCTGTTCGCAGTCCTATAAGAATGCTCTTTAAAAATCTGAATTTGCCAATATCCTGATTTTAAATCAAATTTTGAAAATATATTGGCGTCGTATAACCTGGATAATAAATCACATTTATTGGGAATAGGATACCTTACCCATTTTAAACATTTATTTAAAGGCTTGTATTTTATTACTAACCTGGGAGTTCCCCGTTCCGGTCCAGCTCGAAATCGCGCTGCTTCACTTCACACTATTGAATCTGATTATAATTCAGACGTAGAAAAGGTAAAAATTAACCCCCGAACAAATATTGTTCAGGATAATGATGTTCATGACGACAGTTCTGATAAGGACTTTCCGACTCCTTCCGAAATGGAGTTTGATGTAAATAAGTCTTAATGATTCCACACCAGATTGATTTTAGCCCAGGATCCTAGAATCATTAGCTGTGGCAAGATTACTAATCTTTTCTCGAAGTTTGTTATCAGTAACTTCTTTTAACAATTCTATTATATTATCAGAAGTGCTTCATTTTAATTAAAGCATCAATTTCACGGGTTATTGGCTCCATGATGAAAGTATAACTTATTTTATCGTCCTTATACGAGGCTGAAAATCCTTTTGAATCAATATGCGTAAAAGGATAGATTGCATTTATAAAAGGCGTTCCAAGTATAATTGGAGGATGCAACTGATTTTTTACCAGAAAGAAGAAATGTGGTATGCAAACCTGTCTTTACCTTGTTTAACTCTTGCTAACCCTGCTTGGCAAAAAATTATTGAAACAGATGCTTCAAATATTGTTTACGGTGGGATTCTTAAACAAATTAATCCTAATCCATATATGGATTTTATTATTGTTTATATTGATGATATTCTGGTGTTTTCCAAAACTCTTGAAATGCATATAAAACACCTTGATATCTTCAAGAAAATTGTTATACAAAATGGTTTGGTTATCTCTAAACCAAAAATGAGTTTGTTCCAGACTGAAGTTCGTTTTTTGGGACACCTAATTTGTCAAGGAAAAGTCACTCCTATCCAGAGGGCCAACGACTTTGCTTCAAAGTTTCCTGACATTATTACTGATAGAACTCAGTTGCAGAGATTCTTGGGTAGTTTAAATTACATCTCCCCCTTTTACAAGAATCTTTCTCGTGATTTAGCCCCGTTATATGACAGGCTCAAAAAGGATTATAAATCCCCGTGGACTAATAGTCACACTACTTTGGTAAAGAACATCAAACTACGAGTTCAGTCTTTACCTTGTTTAACTCTTGCTAATCCTGCTTGGCAAAAAATTATTGAAACAGATGCTTCAAATATTGGTTACGGTGGGATTCTTAAACAAATTAATCCCAATGACAAAAATGAATATCTTATAAGATTTCATTCAGGTAAATGGACAGAAGCCCAGAAAAAATATGCTACTGTGGCTCATGAAATGCTTACAATTGTAAAATGTGTCCTTAAATTTCAAAATGATTTATATAATCAAAAGTTTTTAATAAAAACTAATGCTCAATCGGTCAAATACATGTTTGACAAAGATTTTAAGCATGATGCGTCTAAGCTTATATTTGCAAGGTGGCAGGCTCAACTAGCCCCATTTGGTTTTGATATCCATTATAAGAAGGGGATTGATAATTCCTTACCAGACTTCTTATCCAGAGAATATATTCAATAAAATGTTTTATTCAACATTTCTTCCTGAAAAAACCTTGATTTCCATTTTAAAGGTAATTATTTTACCAAAAGATCTTAAAAAACTTATTATTGAAATCGTTATAGATGATATAGTAAGAGAAGATTTCTCTATTCATGACTACTCGGAAGTAATCGGGGAAGACTTAACAGATTATTTTTCAGAATGACTAATCTATTTTCCTATAGGATGGACCCGCCTTGGAGGCAAGTTCGAGGAAGAGGACGGGGAAGATCATCTCCGGGAAGATCCTCCTCTGGGATTGTCATAACTGAAGAAAAAGTATCTTTCTACTTTTGTGCATGTAAATATGCCTGCGCATGCTCGTATAACGGGCGATCTCTTAGAATATTTTCCAAATTAATAATCTGCTCAGGGGCAGTAGACAACGAAAATTCACCTTCATCAGAGACGTTTTATTAATAAGGCGTCTGTTACCCATTTGTATAACTGGATAGTTGGATCGATATGACAATCCCTGAGAGTTGGATCTTCCCGGAGATGATCTTCCCCGTCCTCTTCCTCGAACTTGCCTCCAAGGCGGGTCCATCCTATAGGAAAATAGATTAGTCATTCTGAAAAATAATCTGTTAAGTCTTCCCGGATTACATCCGAGTAGTCATGAATAGAGAAATCTTCTCTTACTAAATCATCCATGACGATTTCAATAATAAGTTTTTTAAGATCTTTTGGTAAAATAATTACCTTTAAAATGGAAATCAAGGTTTTTTCAGGAAGAAATGTTGAATAAAACATTTTATTGAATATATTCTCTGGATAAGAAGTCTGGTAAGGAATTATCAATCCCCTTCTTATAATGGATATCAAAATCAAATGGGGCTAGTTGCCTGCGTTTATGCGCCAGTATAAGGATGCTGAATTGCTAGATCATAGACTAAGGCGGACTACAGCCCGGTCTCCGATCCTGTAATCTGGTATCAGAGCCTAGAATTTGTTCATGGTATATATGAGATGGATGCGAAAGTAGTAGATATAGATATGGAATTTCTTTGATATTATGGATCTCGGAGGAATGAGTACTAAAAGTACTAGACTCGAGGAGGTAGATATACCTCAAAACCTTGATTTGTTAAACAAATGGACGATTCCTAAAGTTCCTATTAAAACCATTTATGATTATGGTTGGTTTGATAAACTTTCTACTAAGCAGTTGATTAAAACAACTGACAATCTTTAGCATTGAACTCTTCTGAACAAACTATTCGTTTATTAAATAAACGAGATATTGATCTTTATAAAAATTAGTATAATTATCTGCATATTGGCATGGTTCAAATTGCTTTTAAACCCCTTACCCTTAAAGGGTTACCAGAGACTTTCCTAGCCGCTCTCAGAGATGCTAGAAATTTAAATTTCAGACAGTCTCTTATGGGTTCGATTGAATCGACTGTGGCCTATGGTCCAGTTTATTTCAATACGCAACCTAATTTGCAGTTATCTTTATCTGATGTCAATATTCTTGATGCCTTAACATTAAATGTTAAAACACATGGTTATAACTATGTGCCAGGTTCGGAACTTATAAGTTTGTCTTATAGAATTTATTTCAAGTTATTATCAACCTTGAATCCAAGATGCAAGTTATAGGATACTTCCGATCAAACTATTTTGATGGAAACAAATTTTGCAAGATTTAAGGTCACCACCAGGAGACCGATTAAGTGGGAAGAAATTAATTGCCCGACAACTTGGACTCTTGATTTGGTCATATCCCCAAATTAATTAACGGATACGGTTACTAACTCTGAGTATTCTCATTTTTTGCAAAATCCCGACGGAAGGGTTTGCATCCAGTTTACAGAAGGCAGCTATGCTCATCACAGGCAGTCACTGTCAAACAGTAGGCTTATACCTCCGGTAAGTTCTATTTATAATAGACAATCGTTAAGTCACAGATTTGTGCCTGATATTCAGCATATCTCTCCCATTGAACCATCTTATGGTCCAGCTCGAAATCGCGCTGCTTCACTTCACACTATTGAATCTGATTATAATTCAGAGGTAGAAAAGGTAAAAATTAACCCCCGAACAAATATTGTTCAGGCTAATGATGTTCATGATGACAGTTCTGATAAGGACTTTTCGACTCCTTCCGAAATGGAGTTTGATGTAAATAAGTCTTAATGATTCCACACCAGATTGATTTTAGCCGAGGATCCCTGGCAAGAAAACATATTCAAAAGGAATTTTTTGATAAAAGGTGAAATAAGTTTAAAACTTGGTTTTTAGATTCTTATAGCAAAGAAGACATGAATAATATAACTCAAGAGTTTTATGAAACTTGTGCATTGCATAATCAAATTATGCACTTTGTTCCTTGGTTTATAACCACTTATTTGCCTTTATATGTCAATGTTATAGAGAGGACTTATCACGACTCTAATGGTAAGTTAATAACAACCATTTATTCTCCACAGTCTGCTTTTGTTTTACCTAATAATACAGGTATTACATTCAACGCTTTCCAAAAATTCGTTGATGAAAAAATTGCTTCAGTAAGTATTTCGGAAATTAATAAACTCATTGCTCAAAATAATTATTTAGGTTTATATGTCAAAGTTTTGAGAGAACATATTGTCTCTCTAGATAAAAAACTTGATGAAATGACTATTTTGATAAAAGGTATAAAAACTGATATAGCTAAGACTAATATTGCTTCAACTAGTAAAGCAGAAGCTTCAACTAGAAAAGCAGATGTCGTTTCTACTTTTATTCAAAGACCTCCTGAGATTCAGGATTTTAAGGTTAAATCAATTACTGATTTAGAAGAACTTCTTGACAAAACATTTTCTGGTTTAAATATAAAACCAATCGATTTCTCACTAGAGTTTTCCGAAAAAATAGATACAACTGGTGATTACAAAAATCATGTTTCCTCTGAGCTTAATAAGCTTAAAGGTTACCCGCGAAAGAATAGTAGCTATGCTACTAAACCTACGATGAATACCTATTACTATCCTCATCCTACTCCCCAAGATGTCTTGATAGAAGAACGAGATTGCAACCAGACTAATACGTCTTACAGCGGTTCCGAGATTTATGAATGGAATCTCGATGGATTAACAGATAGACAGTTAACCATCCTTGTTCACAGAATGCTCATGTATGCGACTATTTGCAAGAGCACTAAAAATAATGATAGGACTGTCTGCAAGATGATTATTGCAGGCTTTACAGGACAACTCAGAGGCTGGTGGGATAACTACTTAAATATAGAGGAAAAGGCCTCTATTATTAACGCTATTGCAGATAATGAAGGTGTTGATAACCTAGGCTTTGCTCTTGCCAAAGACAGAGAATGCAGTTTATACACTGATTCTTACCATTTTGGAACACTTTAATGGTAGATTTACCTCACAACATGAAACGATTCGTACTTTACTCAATGGTCTTAAGTGCCCTACGTTGACCAAATGGAGATGGTACAAAGATACGTTTCTTAGTCGGGTTATGGAATTACCCGAAAACAAATATTAATATTGGAAAGCTATGTTTATAGACGGCCGTCCTTCTTTATTTGCAGAAAGGGTTAGAAAGACCCTAAGGGGAAGCCACAATGAAATTCCTTATAGGGATTACACCTACGGCCAGTTAATAGTAGTTTGCACTCAAGAAGGACTAAACTTGTGCAACGAGCTCCTTATGTCTAAACAGCTTAAGATGAATAAGCACAAAGAAAGATCTCAGCTTGGAGACTTTTGCACTCAGTTCGGTCTACCTGAACCGGCAGCCTATAGCAGCAAAAAGGAGTATTATCGGTCCCCTAGAACTGAAAGTTCTAACAGGAGACGAAGATCCAAACGAAGATCTAAGGATGAAAGAGACGCTAGATGAAGCTCTCATAAATCTAATAGATTTACCAAAGATCGGTCAGGAAGAGACCTTTCTAAGATCAAATGTTACAAATGTGGTAAGCGAGGGCATATTTCCCCAAATTGCAAATTGAATAAACTCAAATCCTTATAACTCGATGCAGATCTGCATGATAAGGTTTATAGT
This sequence comes from Jaltomata sinuosa, assembly GCA_003996215.1. NCBI lineage: Eukaryota > Viridiplantae > Streptophyta > Magnoliopsida > Solanales > Solanaceae > Jaltomata > Jaltomata sinuosa. The sequence goes on along the minus strand of QJPP01005918.1, from coordinate 1,173 downwards.
TTGTTATACACTTCCGGTTCTGATGATGATTATGAATCTTATTCGGACGAAGAATCAGATATTAATCTTATTGATTTATCTGACCATGAAGAACAGGCTGATAGATCATGCACCACTTGCAAAAGTAATACATGCAATTATGAAGGAGATGAAATCTACAAACTACAATCACAATTCCAGGATTTCAATCTTCATATGTTCACTTCTGATAATATAATAGAATTGTTAAAAGAAGTTACTGATAATAAACTTCGAGAAAAGATTATTAATCTTGCCACAGCTAATGATTCTAGCTCTTCAAGACCACTTGTTGATAACAAGAAAAATGATTTTGAATATTGCACCCCTTATTCATTAAAAGAGATTGATAATCGTCTAATGATGAAAAAGGCTTTTATTGAAAAGGATGCTTCTTTTGATAATTTAAAAGAAGAGGTTGAAAATCTCAAAAGAGAAATAAAAGCTCTTAAGCATAATCAGGCTGTTTGCGAACAAAGGATTTCTCAGATTGAGAACGATGTTCGCCCAGATCAAGCCAGTTCTTCAAATGGTAAAGAGGTTCTCCATGATGAACCTACTACCAGTAACCTTGAAACTAACATGTTTTTAGGAATGATGCAGGTTGTCACTGCCCACAAATGGTATGTTAAATGCACCATTTTAATTGATAATAGTTTCTCTATTACTAATGTTGCTATGATCGACAGTGGTGCAGATGTTAGCTGCATTCAAGAGGGTCTTGTCCCCTCAAAATATTTTCAAAAAACTGCGCATATGGTCAAATCCGCATCAGGACATGCTTTAGATATAAAGTATAAACTTTCAAATACGAAAATCTGTCAGAACAAGGTTTGCATACCACATTTCTTCTTTCTGGTAAAAAATCAGTTGCATCCTCCAATTATACTTGGAACGCCTTTTATAAATGTGTAATGACCCATCCGGTCATTTCCACGTTAAGTGTTGAAGTCAAGCAAATCGACAAAAGATATCGTAAGACCTTTAACAAAATTTTCTGAACCTTGGGTCAAATGTATCGGGGATTTTCTCCCAATATATAAAGAGTTAGAAGTCCCCCGAGATACCAAATCGAAGGTCTACGAGTCTAGTTTCCAAAGCACAAAACCGCACGTCCAAATAATCTCGGAGCAAAGAGTTATGACTGTTTTACCG
>QJPP01005917.1:0-31710 GCA_003996215.1 Jaltomata sinuosa | reverse complement strand
GACCTATTTAATGGCGCGCATTGGTTCGGAAGGGCAAACGTGGGGTTTTAGGATTTCAAACGTGGCCCGGAACGGGAAATAGTGATTTTTCAGTTTTTTTCGTGTGTTATAGTCCATGGATTTTGTGTGATATGTGCGTCCGGCGGAATTTTGGCCGAAATTTTTCGTGGGCGTCCGCGAGGACCTCCTTAATGGCGCTTGTATGTTCGGAGGGGAAAACGTGGAGTTTTAGGATTTCAAACGTGGCCTGAAACGGGAAATAGAGATTTTTTGGTTTTTCGTGTGTTATAGGTCATGGATTTTGTGTGATATGTGCGTCCGGCGGAATTTTGGTCGAAATTTTTCTTGGGCATCCGCGAGGACCTATTTAATGGCGCTTGTTGGTTTGGAGGGGCAAACGTGGGGTTTTAGGATTTCAAACGTGGCCCGGAACGGGAAATAGGGATTTTTCGGTTTTTTCGTGTGTTATAGTCCATGGATTTTGTGTGATATGTGGCGTCCGGCGGAATTTTGGCCGAAATTTTTCGTGGGCGTCCGCGAGGACCTATTTAATGGCGCTTGTTGGTTCGGAGGGGCAAACGTGGGGTTTTAGGATTTCAAACGTGGCCCGGAACGGGAATAGGGATTTTTCGATTTTTTCGTGTGTTATAAGTCCATGGATTTTGTGTGATATGTGCTTCCGGCGGAATTTTGGCCGAAATTTTTCGTGGGCGTCCGCGAGGACCTATTTAATGGCGCTTGTTGGTTCGGAGGGGCAAACGTGGGGTTTTAGGATTTCAAACGTGGCCCGGAACGGAAAAATAGGGATTTTTCGGTTTTTTCGTGTGTTATAGTCCATGGATTTTGTGTGATATGTGCTTCCGGCGGAATTTTGGCCGAAATTTTTCGTGGGCGTCCGCGAGGACCTATTTAATGGCGCTTGTTGGTTCGGAGGGGCAAACGTGGTTTTTAGGATTTCAAACGTGGCCCGGAACGGGAAATAGGGATTTTTCGGTTTTTTCGTGTGTTATAGTCCATGGATTTTGTGTGATATGTGCGTCCGATGGTATTTTGGCCGAAATTTCTCGTGGGCGCCCGCGACGACCTATTTAATGGCGCGCGTTGGTTCGGAGGGGCAAACGTGGGGTTTTAGGATTTTAAACGTGGCCCGGAACGGGAAATAGGATTTTTTCGGTTTTTTCGTGTGTTATAGTCCATGGATATATATATATATATATATATATATATATATATATATATTGATTGCTCCTTTTCTTATGAACTTGTTCTTTACTTGGATTATTTCATTTCTTGATTTTTTCGATTGTCTGGATTTTTAAATGGAAAACATTCTGTTTTGCAGCAAAGAAGAATGTGCGGCTTTTTTAATAATACCGTATGTGATCATAAATACTAGACTGATGTAAGTGATACATAATTCTTTCGAATAGAAGAGAGATAGTATAGAGCGGTGGATTAAAGTCCAGGCTTTTAAATGTGGATAAGAAGGCAAATGAGCTGACTTTGCTAAAGGCATTCCATCTAGCGTAAGCATCTGGATAATCTGGAATGCGATGTGTTAAAATTTTTTCCCAAAATATCTTTCAAACTGTTAGGATTGTTACTTCAGATCTTGTTTTCCCAGTGTGAAACTAATTGGTTATGTTTTTTAGTTTTAGAATTCTGTTAATCCCACAAAAATTGATTTAGGTCGTATGTTGAAATTTCAAATATATTATTCTTGAACTTATTTTGTTATGTATTCTCAAAACCATTCTCGAATTCTGTCTTTATTCTGTATAGCAACACATGCGACTGAAAAAGTAACACCAGAAAACATTTAAACGAAGAAGTTTAGGACTGGTCACGAAAGCGTTATCATGAGTCTTTACTTAATGAATGGCGCCCGTTATTGTCTAACATCAATTATTATTAAATAAAAGATATCAAAATTACAAGTCCCTTATTCTTAATTCCTTTGATATTTATATATATTATCATATATCCAAATTAATAAAGTACTATATAATATAAGATCTTTATTGTTATTTTTGATAACAATCATGCCCACAAATACACAATTTATACTTATACCTAGGTCCCCAATCCTCACAAAAGAGGTTCAAAAATTGATTAAAATTGTAGGTCTAAATCTGAAATACATCATTCTTGAACTTAGTTTGTTATTCATTCTCAAAACTCTTCTCAAATTTGTCTTTCTTTTGTAGCAGCACCCGTGAGTGAAAAAGTAGTCCCAGAAAATATTCAAGCGATGAGGTCTAGGATAGATTACGGATGCATTATCACGAGCCTTTACTTGATGAAAGGCGTCCGTAATTGTCTAACATATATTACACATACACAAAAAGTCCACACAACATCAATTATTACTAAATAAAAGATATCAAAATTACAACTACTCCCTTATTCTTAATTTTTTGGATATTTATATATATTATATATCCAAATAATTAAGTACTATATAATATAAGATCTCTATTATTTTTTATAACAATCATGCCAACAAATACATAATTTATACTTATACTTAGGTCCCCAATCCTCACACATTGGACGTGGGTGAAGTCCATTATAATAATTATAACATTCTCTAACACAACATGCTTCATTGCAATATTCATAATTGCATGGACCCAAATTTGCTGCACATTGATAGTCATAATCTAGGTTGATCAATTCATCTCGTAAATCATCTAGTCTTCCACCATCCATAGTATTGTCTGTCTGTGTGGGACCCAAGTTTGTACCTCCCGTGCCACCTAAGCAAGGTAGGAAACAAAATGACAGAATGAGATTCTTTAGACGAGACAACTCACACAATTTAATATGATATATATATATATATATATATATATATATATTCAAAGTTGATAGATGTTTGAGATTGTGATGAAAAGAGTACTTCTATGTGTTTGGCTGGCGAAAAAAGAGAGGATCAAACATGTATGTGAAAGAGGGCGTGATTCACACAAATACTTAATTTATACTTAAATCTAGTCTTCCGCCATTCATAATAATGGTCATTCGTGTGGAACCCAAGTTTTTATCTCCTATGCCCCCTAAGCGCACAAGGTAGGAAAAAAAAGACGGAACGAGATTCTTTAGACGAGACAGTTCACACGATTTAATATGACATATATAATCAGAGCTGATAGATGTTTGAGATTCTGATGAAAAGAGCACTTCTATGTGTTTGGTTCGCGAAAAAAGAAGAAAATCAAGCATGTATGTGAAAGAGGGCGTGATTCACACAAATACATAATTTATGTTGATATCTAGTCTTCCACCATTCATAATATTGGTCATCTGTATGGGACACAAGTTTTTATCTCCCATGCCACCTAAGCAAGATAGGAAAAAAAAAGAAGACATAACAAAATTCTTTAGATGAGACAGTTCACACAATTTAAAATGGTTATAACCAAAGTTGATTAATATTTGAGATTTCTGATGAAAAGAGTACTTCTATGTGTTTAGCTCGCGAAAAAAAGAAGATTAAGCATGTACATGAAAGAGGGCGTGATTCACACAAATACATAATTTATACTTATATCTGGTCTTCCACCATTCATAATATTGGTCATCTGTGTGGGACCCAAGTTTTTATCTCCCATGCCATCTAAGCAAGATAGGAAAAAAAAAGACCGAACGAGATACTTTGAATGAGACAATCACACAATTTAATATGGTATAATCAGAGTTGGTAGATGTTTGAGATTCTGATGAAAAGGGTACTTCTATGTGTTTGGCTCGCGAAAAGGAAAGGATCAAGCGTGTATGTGAAAAAGGGCGTGATTCACACAAATACATCTCTCATGCCATGCCATCTAACCAAGGAAGAAAAGTAAAAAATAAAATAAAAATAGAAGTCTGGATGAATTTTTTAGAGGGGATAGTTCACACAATTTAATGTAGTATGATTAGAGATGATAGATGTTCGAGATTCTGATAAAAGGTCTTATCTTTCAACGATTATTAATGAAAATAATAGTTTTATGTATTCGACTCAAGAGAAAAAAGAAAGGATCAAGCCCGTATGTGAAAGCTTCACTCATAAACAAATAAATTTCTCATGCCATACAAGCAAGGGCTTAGAAAAGTAAACAAATTAAAAACAACTGACGAAATGATAAATTTATTAATTAGATGAGACAGTTCACACAATTTAATATGATATAATCAGAAGTGATAGATGTTTAAGATTTTAATCCAATCTCATTGTAACGATCATCAACAAACACTATAGGGTTGGGGGAGGGGCAGAGCGATAAGGGATGGAGATGTGAGATGAGACAATTTGTGTAACATCCCACTTATGAAATTTATTTTCTCTGCTCACACACAAACAAAGTCATTTTCTTGATTGTCAAAGAACTAATTTTCCTAGAAAAAATATTTTTCAGAAACATTTTAACTAGCCGAACATAGAGAAACTGGAATTCATACCAAACACCCCCTAAAAGGAAAAATTGATGAAGAGAAGCATAACTAACCTGTTACAAGAATGAGAACAAAAATGGCACAAAAACTTGGGGACCAAAATAGAATAGCCATATTTATGAATCTTGAGGAAAATTCTTGATCTATGATTCACATGAATTCTTCATTTTAAAATTTTTGTATTCATATCAAAATGTCTTTGAGGGTTTTATATAGAGATATATAGACCATATGGAATTAATTAAACTATTAGATTTTGTTAATCTTTAATTAAATGATTTTGTTGAGTTACTAATTGCCCTTAAATAGGGATCAAAACTAAAATTTTCTATTATTAAGTGTTTATAGTTAATTAGGACTCTAAGGTTAACTAGATAGGAAGACCAACTAGATTAGTGTTGACCAATTAGATTAGGGAGATCAACTAAAGTTGAAATCTAAATAAGAGGACTTAATATAGTCGACTAAGTCAAATACTCAGAATTTAAACTTTATGGGTTGGAATTCGAAATTCTATCATAATTTATTTTGTTTTATATATGATTTAAAATCAATTATTTATACATTTTAGTATTTATATAGATTTTAAATTAAAACTACTAAATTCTAATAAATCCATAACTAACACCCTATGTACGCCCGCGCTAACTATTTTTTCCATATGTGTTACAAAATGTGGAAGAAACACACCATTATAAACATTAAAAGTATTTATAAATTAAAATAAGTCAAAAGTCAAAAGTCAATAAATTGACTACCCTCAACTGATAATTTTTCAGTTTAAAAGCACTTTTGATTTATATAACTTCCTCTCCATTAGATTTATGTTCTTTGCCCTTTCTGGGATGAAGATACAATAATAATTACGCCTCGAATTCCAAATAAATTGGGGTGACATCAAAATATTTGATAAGTTATATTGAGCAAGTTAGTCTATCGCAATCATCTTTCTTTGTCCGAATATGAAATCGGCAATATAATATGAATTGGCTCATACAAGCGAAGTTCCTTTTCTTATTTGAAGAGATTAGTATCAAAGAAAATTCTTTAACTATCCAAATAGTAACTAAAATGAATAAATTAAAACAGAAAGAGTAACAAACATGCAATATGTAGAAAAAAACTTTAATGATGATTATCATGTTGATAATGAAACCTTAAAGTATTTTGAAGAATCTTTTAAAATTACTTGTTTTTTATATGTGGTGGATCAAATCCATCTTTTAAAGAACTTCAGAATAGATTTAAAATATTCAAAGTGTTTGGAATTTCACTTAATGATAAAAATTTAAGATTGGTATACATGAAAATTCGATTTTCAAAAAATATTATTTTAATCTTAAATTTCCTCAGAATATTATCTTATAAGTTTTGTTGAGCATGATTGCTCGATATATCGATCGATGAAAGTAGCCGGTGAATAATAGATGTGTCGCAATCCCCTTACAACTTGTTTGGATGGTTATTACCTAATATATTGCTATTTTAACAAGTTTTTTTTTAATTGTGCTTTATTTTTATTATATTATTTTATATTGTATCGTTAAATTTATTAGGGGCGCAGTGCAACCATTACCTTATTTTCTTTCTCATTATGCCTACTTATTATTTCATAACCCCATTGTACCTTTTACCATATATTGTATTGTTAAATTCATTATTTTAATAGATATAAGTGCATTTTACTCAATGGAGCACGTTGGATATGGAAAAAATTATGTTAGAAAGTGTTTTTCCCTTAAATGCTTTAGTTATTATCGTAGGGCGACCTTCTGTTCTTTCAGTTGTGTAACCCTTCCACCTCTCTCTTAGCTTTGCATATTTTCCATTCGATCCAAGAACTAAGAGAGGTCGAAGTCCTATCTCAGAGAATGGGCTTGAAGGCTAGTGGTCATATTACTCGTTGAAGGAAAGTGTTCTTTTGGTGGAGCTTTGGACTCTTCAATTATTCCGGAGTTGTTTGAGTTATACAACGTTGTTGGATTTTTGTATCCTAGAGGGGATTGGACAAGTCAAGAGTTATATTGCTGGATCGGTGTAGATTATACAACAACGGACTTGAATCTCCTTAAAGAGAATGAGATATCCGCGCCTCAGCCTGGGTATTTACTTATTCATTCTTATTCATTTTACTTTTCAACTGTAATTTATGGTATTTCTACCAGCACTTCCCAACGTGAATTCAAATTTAACTGGACTTCAATATGAATACCAAACACCAGATAAATGCGCGAATTCGAATTAGTCAGGGTCTCAACGTGGGTATCAGACACCGTCTGAGATTCTTTTTTTAAAAAAGAGTACATTTTACCAACAAAACTTGTGGTGGAATGAAAACTACTCCTTCGTTCTTAATTACAGGTCTCATATTCAAACCTTTTGGACATGGAATCGTCTTTATCCAAGAGCGCTTTACCTATCAATATATGAGACTTCTCGGTGTGAATTCGAATTTAACTGAACTTCAATATGAATATCGAACACAAAAAAAAAACAAGAAAACAAAGGATACAAGTGCATTTGCATCATTAATTAATGTAATATGTTATTAAAAATATTATTTTTATTTCAATAACAATCATGCCAACAAATGCAAAATTGGTATGGATATCCAGGAAAATCAGTGCATCTTGGTTCTGGTTTAAGTTCACTATAGTAATCATTGCATGTTATAATGCAATCTTCTTCATTAAAACCCTCATAGTTACATGGACCCAAATTCCCAGAACATCTATAAGTATAATCTACATCCAATTTTCCTCTAGCCATCTCCATAGGAGCCATGTTATTGCTCTCTCCCATGCCAACTACACACAATAGGAAAAAAGAAAAATCAATAATTTTAATATAGAAGCGTACGTAAATGGAAACACTGTTGATCCTGAGTGGAGTGGGATGGGGTGAGGTGGGACTTGGGAGTAAAAAAGATTATTAATATATAACCATCCAGTATTCAGTACGGGTCCACTGAATGAATTAATCTGAATTTGTGATGCAAACTACGCAAATAGTCTTTGAAAATAGTCACTGCTGTGAAGTTACAATTTTTATGGATTTGAAATTCCATGACAGTCAGTTCAATGACTATTTTTCAAATACATGATCGAAAAGTGGCTAGTGAACGCTATTTCTACGAATTTTCCGTTGTGTATGACTGACTAAAGGGACTATAGCTAGGGATCTCTTCATTCCTAGGGCTCGAGCCCGATGGATAGAAGAATTCAATATCCATTCCAACACATCCCTTAGTGAAAAAGGGTGTGATTCACTCCTAAACAAATAAATTTCCCATGCCACACAAGCAAGGGAGAAAAGTATAATAAATAAACAAAAAAGAACTGACGAAATGATAAATTTATTAGATGAGACAATTCATACAATTTAATATGGTATAATCAAAGTCGGGAGATGTATGAGGTTTTCATCCAACCTCATTGTAACGATCATCAACAAACACTACAAGATTGGATGAAGGGACGTGAGGCAAGGAGGGTTGGGGCGCGTGAGATGGGACAATTCACGTGGAATTCCACTATGGAACTTGTTAATTTCCCCTACTCATACCAGAGAAGCCATTTTCTTGATTGTCAAAGAACTAACCAATCGAACATGAAAAAAATTTAATCAAACAAACATGGAAAATTAAATTCATACCAAACACACCCTAAAAGGAAATTTGAGTAGAGAAGCATGACTAACCTGCTACAAGAATGAGAACAAAAATGGCACAAAAACTTGGGGACCAAAATAGAATAGCCATATATATGAATTTTGAGGAAAAGTCTTGATCTATGATATACATGAATTATTCATTTTAAATAAATATTTTGTGTTCAAATCAAAATGTCTTTGAGGGTTTTATATAGGGATATATAGATCATATGGAATTAATTAAACTATTAGATTTTGTAATCTTTTAGTTAAATGATTTTGTTGAGTTACTAATTGCCCTTATATATGAATTAAATTAAATTTACTATTAAGTGTTTGTAGTTAATTAGGACTCTTACAAGTTTGTTTTTCTTCTTCTTTTTGTCTTTTAAGGTTAATAACTCGATTGGAAGACCAACTAGGTTAGTGTTGACCAAATAGATTAGGAAGATCAAATAAAATTGAAATCTAAATAGGAGGATGAATTAATATAGTTGACTAAGTTAGAGGCAATTCAAAATTTAAATTTTATGGATTGGACTTTAGGATTTTGACTTTGTTGTTAATATTTCCTACATTGTAATTTGTTTGTTTGATTTTGACTTGACACGAAATTTAAAAAAGTAAATAAATAAGACTTTTGAATCTTGTAGTCTTAAACTAAATATATGTAGAATGTACCAAAATGTCTTTTAATCTTGTGGTCTTAAATATGCCATGTGAAAAGTTGAAATCAAGGAGTTAATAAAAAAAAGAAAGAAATATTCTTTTTTAAAACGGGCTAAAAAGAAAAGTAAGACAAACTAATTAAAATAGAAAAGAGAGCGAGATATCCGCTCCTTAGCCTAAATATTTATTTATTCATTTTTGTTTATTTTACTTTTCAACTGTAATTTAAGGTATTTCCTCCAACACTGTTCAACGTAAATTCAAATTTAATTAAACTCCAATACCAATATCAAACACCAGATAAATAAACAAGAAAACAAAAGATACAAGTGCATTTGCATGAACAATAAGATCACTAATCAATGTAATATATCTTATTTAAAATAATAAAAGCTATTCTTTTTTATTTCAATAACAATCATGCCAACAAATGCAAAATTGGTATGGATATCCAGAAAAATCAGTGCATCTTGGTTCTGGTTTAAGTTCACTATAGTAATCATTGCATGTTATATTGCAATCTTTTTCACTAAAACCCTCATAGTTACATGGACCCAAATTCCCAGAACATCTATAAGTATAATCTACATCCAAGTTTCCTCTAGCCATCTCCATAGGAGCCAAATTGCTATCTCCCATGCCAACTACACAAGAGGAAAAAGAAAAATCAGTAGTGCTAATATAGAAGAGTGCGTAAATGAGAACACTATTGATCCTGAATATTGGAGTGGGATGAAAAAGATAATTGTAATATATAATCATCCAGTATTCAGTACGAGCACACCAGATGAATTAATATGAATTTGTGAGGTAAACTACGCAAATGAAAACACTATTGATTCTGAGTGGAGTGAGATGGGATGAGGTGGGGTAACAAAGATTATTAACATATAACCATTCAGTATTCAGTACGGACCTATCAGATGAATTAATCTAAATTTGTGACGTAAACTACACAAGTAGTCTCTTTTTAGCCTTTATAATTGAAAAATAGTTGTTGTTCTGAAGTTTCAAATTCTATGGATTTGAAATTCCATAACAGTGAGTCAGTGACTAGTTTTTAAATACATGACCGAAAAGTGGCTAGTGAATTTCTACTAATTTTGTGTTGTGTATGATTGACTAAAGGGACTATGGCTAGGGTGAGGTGGGGTGAAAAAGATTATTAATATATAACCGTCCAGTATTCAGTATGGGTCCATTGGATGAATTAATCTGAATTTGTGAGGTAAACTACGCAAATAGTCATTTTCAGCTTTTGTAATTGAAACATAATCAGTGTCGTGAAGTTTCAAATTCTATGGATTTGAAATTCTATGACAATGAGTCAGTGACTATTTTTCACCAAAAAGTGACTAGTGGGCGCTATTTCTACGAATTTTGCGTTGCGTATGACTGACTAAAGGGACTACAACTAGGGATCTCTTCATTCCTAGGGCTCGAGCCCAGCGGGTAAAAGTATTCAATAACCATTCCAACACATACCTTAGTGATGTAAAAATTGAATCTTAACAAAAGGAATATAATTATGACAAAAGAAAAATCGTACATATCGTACCCTACAATCAACGAAACAATTGAAACAATTGAAAATTCAACGAGTTGAATGAATTTGAATTCTTAAAAGTTGTACAAATTGGGTAAAATAACATTATAAATTAGTTTACAACAACAACAACGTGCCCCGTGAAATCCCACAAAGTGAAGTTTAGAGAGGATAAAGTGTACGCAGATCTTACCATTATCTCTTGGAGGTAAAGAGATTGTTTTTAAAAAAACCTCGGCGCAACATCATTAGTTAGTTTAATGGTGTCAAATATTTTGAAACATATTATAACAAATAAATTATCACATAAAATTGGAAAAAAATGGACACCTACTTGACACAAAAATGTGAAGAAGAAGAAGAAAAAAAGAAGGAAACAAATTGGCCATCCTCATGAAATTGTTCAAAATGAATAGAAAAAAATCATATAAATATATAATTTCTTTTGTTTCTCTTGAATTTTTTTGGCTATATATACTTAGAAATGTATATAACAAGAACTAAGTAGGAAAATGAATTATATATATTTCTATTTTGTCAATCTTTATAGATTCTAAAAAAATATAAAAAAGAAATTAATAACTAAATTTGACTGAGTTATCATGAGTTTACTGTTTATTCCCATTTTTTTCTGATACTTTTGTTGGGATATTTACTAGTCATTTATTAATTTTCCATTTTACTTCTTATTCACACTTGTTAATTTTTCTTCCTATTTAAGCAAATTTACATGTGCCAGTAGGACTTTCATGAATTGATTAGTTTTATATTAATAATTAATCTATTACAATTTTTTTTATTCGAATTTGGAATCGACAATAGGAGATTAGGAGTAAGTTCACATTGTTAAAGGTGTAGAAAAATTATAAAAGAATAAATAAAGTAATTAACATTTAGTAAGAATCGGGTAACATGTGTTATGATTCCTTTTTAGTCTATTTCAGGTCAATTAATTTAAGTCCAAGTAACTTTTAGGCAGGTTAAATATATGCTTATCTATTAACTCAAACTATTTTGATCCCCCAAATTCAGCTCAAATCATTTATTTGATATTGGGTCATCGCACGAGTGTCTCTATTTTAGAGCGATCGTTAATTTTTTTCTCCTCAAATTTGTGGTCTTTAACTTTTGTCTTTCAACACTTTAAGAAGAAAAAAAATTGAAAAATGCTCACTAGATTGAAAAAAAATCGCATGGCAGAAGTTATGTCTTACAAAGTTAAAGCAATCGCAAGACAAAATTCACTGGGCAAAATTCACAAGGAATAAGTTATTCTTACAAGGCATATCTTATTCCTACAGAACTTTTACCGGACAAGACTTTGACAAAATAAAAATTCTCTGCACTTATGTCTTGTGAAATTGGGTTAAAGTTAAATATACTTTGACCCATAAATTTTCACTAAGTAAAAAGCAGAGACAAAAATTAAAAATCACCCAAAAATATAGATAATTAGTGCAAAATTTTTTTTGATACCCCATACATGCAAGGTTTCATTCTTTACTCATTTCACTTCTATGGTGTTTTGAACTCTTGGATTATTCTTTCCACAATTAGGAGCGGAGCTAAAAATTGAAGTACGAATTTGACTAAATTCAATAGCTTTAATTTTAGTTCTTATTCTATATTTATATTAAAAATCTCAAATTTTAATATTATCTTTTTCAAAATTTTTAAAGCACTTGTTGTCACACAGCTGCCCGTCTAGAAGAGCAACTCGCTCTGTAGTGTTGTCACACAAGATAAGCACGCCGCCCGCCTGCTGGCCGGGCGAATCGAAGTTATCTTCCGGTCAACTGTCCACCCAGTCAAGTGCAAAAAACACAGTAGAATTATCTTCTCCTCCTCCCGACATGAAGGAATGCCCGATAATCCTTCGGGGGCTGGTATGTCCTTTCAGTTCTGGTCTGGGCCGATCAGAGAAAGCACTCCTATACTGCCTGGTGTTGATTCGGCAATTTGCGTCTAGTGGGGAGCTTTGTCATCTCAAAGAATAAGCGGATCTTCCCTTGCATGCGGATCTTAAAGTCGTGGATCTTTTGATGGCCGGTAGCTGCTTTCTGCATACACAAATAATAAGAAGTTTTAAGACTTTAATAACTTACAATCACGTGCGAATAGATTAAGAGTAGAAAAAGAAGAAAGAAATCGTTGAAAAAGATTTTTTTTTTAAAAAAAATAACGTCATTTTATCAATTAAAAACTTAAATGAATCTATCAACCAAAATATTCTGATTCATAATTTTATCTTCTGACTTAGGCATATATAGTTGCAATATTATATTTGGTAATTCGATAATTTTCTTTTAACATTACTTTAATTATGAATCAAACAAAATCATATATGTGATGCAATTGTTCTCATTAAGAAATAATTCGATTAGGGGTGGTTATTCGCTCTGTGTTTGATATCTATATTAAATTTCAATTAACCTTAACTCCTATATTTGAGATCTTAAAGCTCAAATATGACACCTTTCACTATTAAGAACGGGGTTAAAATTGACTGATCTTATTATGTTGACCGTGACTAGCCAATTCGATTTGAACCTTTGTTTAATTTTTTACAACAAAATTGACCGAGCTTGGTCTTTTTTTTAGTGTGCCAAAAATTGAGAAAAACGAAAACTATTGAATATACATACAAATAATTTTAATTATATATATATATAATGTAATTTTTCGATGAAATAAATTCGATTGCGCTGTGTGACACATATATTTATGCCTGATAAAATAATTGAAAAATGACCTACTAGAAGTCTTTTGAAGTAAAATATTTTCCTTCTTTGTCACATAAAAAACACGTTTTAAAAAACATTTTTTTATATGCAAATCAAAAGGATGAGATAATAAAATACCACTAAATTAAAGTCACTTGGGTGGTAGTAAAAGAAAAAAAAATCATAATTTTTTTAGCACTTGGGAGTAAAAAAAAACAAACGGAAAACACGTTTATTGACCATTTTACCAAAATTACCCTTCACTGGTTTCACAACATACACAATATAAGTTTTCAACGCAATACGAAAAAAGAAATAACTAAAGTGTATAGGTCTTACAAAACACTATAGAAAATATGACAAATCATCTTGAACAATAATTACCGTAAAATAATATAATAATTAAAGTATAAGAAACAACAGTTAGTAACCGAACTCAAAGAACAAGAAACTACACAGTAATACTACGAGTACTAGTATGGAACGGTAAGCATAACAATACTCTACCACCTACTGACTACTACTAATCTTTTACCCTAATTCATGTCCCCCACAACGTCTTATCTACAATCATGTCCTTATCCATCAAAATATAATAGCGTACCTCGACTAATTTTTATAGTGTCGGAGTCAGCTTTCGCGCACCTAGACTAATTTCACGGGATACCGTGCCACCTCCCATCAACAACATGTATCATGTGATTCTGTCCACCAAAGCCAGAATGAATGAGAAGAAATCACCTAGTATTTTTGTCTCTGTTGGAAATTGAAAATCCGAGACCTTATGGTGCTCAATCCACGTCATTGACCACTAGGCCACACTTATAATATTTTATATATAATTATTAATGCAATTATTTTTGACCAACCCAATTTTTTTTAATCTAATCATTGAAATCTTGAATGTTAAGATTTCCAACAAACACCACCAGCTGAGTGATTTGTGGACCATAAAACACAGTACTAGGATTTTGCTGTCTGATTAGGTAGGTACTATAAATTTCTGTCCACTGCTTCTATGTTTGTCATCTGGAAAACCCCATTTGAAAATCGGGCTGACCCGGAATTTTCTTTGACCCGACCCGATTAGTTCAGGCTGATCTTCACTCGCAACTTCCTTCACTGTTTCCTGAATTTTGGGTTCATGCAGCAATCATTGCTTGTTTCAGTTACAGGTCAGCTTTTCTTGTAAATCCTTCTATGGTTCTTGAAAATTGTGAATTCAAGTTTTGATTTTTAGCACTTGGGTATTTTTCTTGTGTGCTGAATAACAAACCTTAGATATAAAGGTACGTATATCGAGAATTAAGGTGGAAGGTTAGTAGATAGTCGAGTGTTATTATACTTTTAGTAGTATGATTTAGATATAGCGTAGTTTCTTTTTCTCCCATGTGTATTTGAATATGTTGCTACACTTGTTTTGTACATTGCTATTTTGTTGTCTCTTTTTTCTTTCTTATTTTCCTATGTTAGTTACATTTCTTTTGAGCTGAGGCTATCGAAAACCATTTCTCTACCCGAAAAGGTAGAGGGAAGGTTTGTGTACATCCTACCCTCTCTAGACTCCACTTGTAAAGATAAATTCTTTCCTTTTTTTCTTAAAAATCCTTCCTTGGTTCTTGAAAATTTGAATTCAAGTTTTGATTTTTAGCACTTGGGTATTTTTTTGGTGGATTGAATAACAAACCTTAGATGTGGAGGTCGAGTATTAGGGGAGAAGGATAGTAGGTAGTCAGTGCCATTGGACTTCTAGTAGTATGATTTAGGTATCACGTAGTTTCTTTTTCTTCAATGTGTATTTGAATTTGTTGCTACACTTGTTTTGTACATTGCTATTTTGGTCTCTTTTTCTTTCTTATTTTCCTGTGTGGGTTACATTTCTTTTGAGCTGAGGGTCTATCGGAAACAGTCTCTCTACGCCACAAAGGTAGGGGTAAGGTTTGTGTACATCCTACCCTTCCCAAACACCAGTTGTTGGATTATACTGGTATGTTGTTGTTGGTTCTTGAAAATTTGAATTCAAGTTTTTATTTGTAGCACTTAGGTATGTTTCTTGTGGGTTGAATAACAGACCTTGGATATGAATGTATGGAGTTCGAGGATTAGGTTAGAAGGTAGTTGAGTGTTGTCGTACTTCTAGTAGTATGATTTAGGTATCGCATAGTTTCCCTTTCTCCAATGTGTATTTGAATATGTTGCTACACTTATTTTGTACATCGCTATTTTGTTATCTTTTTTTCTTTCTTGTTTTATTTTCCTACGTCGGTTACATTTCTTTTGAGCCGAGAGTCTATGGGAAACAACCTTCTACCCACAACGGTAGAGGTAAGGTTTGCCTACATCCTTCTCTCTCCAGACCACACTTGTGGGATTATATTGTGTATGTTGTTGTTGTTGTTAGTTCTTGAAAATTTGAATTCAAGTTTTGGTTTGTAGCAGTTGGTTATTTTTTTCTTGTTTGTAGAATAACAGTACTTGTGTTGTTTCTTGCTGAATTTTTTATTGTTGGCAGGTAAAATTTGATTACTTAAAGAATAAGAATTTACTTATTAAATAATCAACTCCCTTTGACAAATAACATGTCATATGAGTATTATATTCTTTGATTCCTAACAAACGTCATCAACCAACTTGAAATGAGTGATTTGTGGACCATAAAACACAACACTTTGATTTGCTGTCTGATTAGCTATAAATTTTTTTCCTCTGCTTCTATGGTAATGTCATCTCAAAAACCCCAGTTGAAAATCGGGCAAACGCTGAATTTTCTTTGACCCGACCCGATTAGTTCAGGCTGATCTCCACTCTCAACTTCCTTCACTTCACTATCCCCTTGAATTTTGAGTTCATGCAGCAATCATTGCTTGTTTCAGTTCCAGGTCAGTTTTAAATTTCGAAGAATTAATCTAAATAGTCGTCCACTCAATCGATTAAACTAAAAATAGCGGGCGGATGTATAATATATATGTATAATTCATGTATAGTATGTGTGACAATAAAAAAAAAATTCTTGAAAATACTTCCATGGTTCTTGAAAATTTTGAATTCAAGTTTTGATTTTTAGCACTTGGGTATTTTTCTTGTGGGTTGAAGGATAGAAATTGTGTTGTGTAATATGTGTGAAGATAATTTTTTTTCTTTTTTCTTGAAAATCCTTCCATGGTTCTTGAAAATTGTGAATTCAAGTTTTCATTTTTAGCTCTTTGGTATTTCTTCTTGTGGGTTGAATGACAGTACTTGTGTTGTGTCTTGCTGAATTTTTTATTGTTTGCAGGTAAGATTTGATTGTACTTATTAAATAATTAGCCCCCTTTGACCTGCTTAGATTAGAGATTTAAGTGCAATTGATGAAGTTATAGTTTATGGAGAAATTGATATCCTATAATTCTTCTTTTTTTTTTTGTTTTTTTTCTTAAATAAGTCTTGCCTTCCTTAATTTTGAAACTGACGAGGAGTTCAATAATCGAGGGTCTATCGGAAACCTCTCTACCTGCAAGGTAGGGGTAAGGTCTGCATACACCTACCCTCCCCACACCCCCACTTTGTGTGATTACATTGGGTATGTTGTTGTTGTTGTTGTTGTTGTTGTTGTTGACTAGGAGTTCAATTAAGCTCCGTAAATGAAATTATGGCAAAGGATCAAAACTGATCCTGGACTCTACGAAATGGAACAATTTTATCCTCTTTTAAAAAATGATCTGGAATCGGGATAAGCTTGCTTCTTCACAAGCCTATCCCCCCAAAAAAACCGACCCTGTAGCGCTAGCGCTTCCCGTTCTTTCTATTCCATCCCATTCCATTCCGGGATAGGCGGCTAATACTAAAATAATAAGTGAAGTAGTCGTCGTCTGATCAATCGGCTCGGACACCAGACCGCCCGTGCCCGCCCATTTTGTCTCGCCCTAAATGGCGTTCGGGAATAAATAGAAAGTTTCTAAATGTATAGAAGACTCTCGATTGATTGGTTGTAATGTTCACGAGGTTGTATATAATCCAATGTTCAGTGATATGACTTTCCTACTGACTGAATTGCTTGAATTAGTTGAAGGTGCGGAGTCTTCTTCTTTTGATTTAGCGGAAACTTGACTGTAAGGAGAGGAGCGGCTGTGAAACGGCGATTCCCCCCTTTCCATTGAAGTAGGGAGGGCCTCCTTCCCCACCATTCCATCCTTGTCATTATCAGGTGGCTCAAAATTGCCCTTTTGGACTAACGGACTTCATTTTGTGTATTTTGAGCCACTTTGGTAACAGTAGGGATAGATTCGGGACCACTTTCGGTGGTGAGTAAAATTGTTACATTGCGTATAGTTCAGGGGCAGTGTTGTCTGGTAGAAAGTTTCAAACCTCTAGAACCTATGGCAATGCATATGTAACTCTGAATCTCAAACTCTGAGCTATCCTGATAAGGATAGGTAGAGGTGGTGTCAGGATTCGATGTATATGAGTTCGGGATTCTAGTCCTTTTATGTTACTGGTTTTTAAATTAAAAAATTTGTGTATATTCAATGGATTTCTTAAGACAAATATAGGGTTTGAACCTAAGCTGCTGGGTTCGACCAAACCCATAAGCTATACTCTAGCTCTGCCCCCTGAGGATAGGTGTCTAATACACAAAGAACATATGTTGAGTTTCACATTATGGCAGTGGTTAGGCAGCTGAAACGTTTAGTTGTAGCTTGAGATTGCAATACGATATTGACTGCCAATGTCCATAATTATCTTCTCCGTATTTATTCCAAGTCCTTAAGTATTTAAGTGGTTATTCATTTGCATATCCTCACTTCAAGAAGATCACCTGTATAAATTGTGCTTTTATGCATAGATTCATAAGGTAGTTATGTACCGAAGAAGCTAAGGAAGTTCAAAAGTAAGGTACTTTTCAAGGTTCAAGCCTGTTGCTACACCTTTTATCAAGCATTTTCTGTTCCTATAGTTGCTTTATTTACTCCATGTTTCTGTTTCTATTTTAGATTGAATGCTACTTATGAGTCGTTGCTTCTTCTCTCTCGTTTTTTTTTTTAATTTCTTTTACTTGAGCCGAGGTCTATCTGAAAGAACCTCTCTATCTCCCAAGGTAGGGGTAAGGTCTGCATACACACTACCCTCCCCAGACATCACTTGTGGGATTACACTGGGTGTGTTGTTGTTGTTGTTGCTACTTATGAGTCATTCTTTGATTCATTCCTCTGATCAAATACTATTTCCTCGTGTCGTTTTTTTGAAAATTGACATTTCTCTGTGATGAATGGCTTCTTGTAGAGGAAATAATGGATGAAGCGCCACCAAAGTCATTATGGCAATATATCTCAGGCTATTGGACCATGCTTTATGAAATGTATTACAACAAGCCAATTTCACACTGGATTCTTCTATTTCTAAGTAGCATCGGGATGCTTGTTCCGTTCCCTGCTTCTAGCCTCTTGTCCCGTATATATTTTGCAAATGGTGGGAAGAGCAAATGGATAATTTCATGGGTTTCAGTTGCAGGATGGCCTCTAATCGCGATAGTCCTAATTCCCTCATACTTCTTTCTTAAAGTGTTCCCGACGCCCCTTGACTTAAAACTAACTTTATCTTATGTTGTATTGGGATTCTTGAGTGCTGCCGATAACCTCATGTATGCATATGCATATGCCTACCTGCCAGCATCAACTGCTGCTCTTTTAGCCTCGACTTCACTGGTGTTTTCTGCACTATTCGGATATCTTCTCGTGAAAAACACTATGAATCTATCAATTATAAATTCTATCGTGATCATTACTGCTGCCATGACGATCATTGCTCTTGATTCTAGTTCAGACAGGTACGGATATATAACTGACCGTCAGTACATTATTGGTTTTGTGTGGGATATACTGGGATCTGCACTCCATGGTCTGATTTTCGCCTTGTCAGAGTTAGTTTTTGTGAAGCTACTCGGTAAAAGGTCCTTCCTTGTTGTTCTTGAGCAGCAACTCATGGTTTCCCTCTTCGCCTTCATATTTACAACAATCGGACTTGTTATGAGTAACGGTTTCCATGGAATGAAATCCGAGGCAGCTACATTCAAGGGTGGGGAAAACGCATATTACTCTGTTATCATTTGGGGAATTATCACTTTCCAGTTGGGAGTCTTGGGAGCCACCGCAGTTGTTTTCCTCTCCTCCACTGTCTTGGCTGGCGTCCTTAACGCTGTAAGAGTACCGGTTACTAGCATTGCAGCTGTGATATTGTTACATGATCCTATGAGTGGTTTCAAGATCTTGTCTTTGGTTATTACATTCTGGGGATTTGGCTCTTACATTTACGGCAGCTATAGTCCTGAGAAAAAGGAAGCCCCGGGAACTATTTCTTAGTGTTCGTGTTTTCTCCATTATGTTCATCCTTCTCACCATTGATACAGGATTGGAGATGTCAAAGTATATGTATATGTACTAGCTGGTTCAGTTGAAATGGAACAACCATTACTACAACTGCAGGGAAAATGAAGTTGAAACTTATATTGGTCGTACTCTTCAAAAATGCTGAGAGGGACGTGTCGGATCCTCTTAAAGTAGTACGTTTTTAGAGGATCTGACACGAGTGCGGCAACATTTTCTGAGAAGCCAAACAACATAGGTTGAAATTATGTACAGGCAGAAGGAAGCAAAGAAGTTAAACTTTCTTGCCATTTCACTATTCTATTAATAGACATGCTATTCAACATATAGCAAAGATGTACTAATTTCTTGTTTAATCTATAGTAAAATGTTAAGTTTAATCCCTATACTTTTGGTGTATTTGCAGCATTTTCTTCTCCCCCCTCTCTCAACCCCCCCTTTTTTTTGAAAAAAATGTGGCACTCATGGGTGTGAACTAGTGGTCGATGAAGTAGATTAAAAAACCATGAGGTTTGAGGTCTCAGGTTCAAATCCCAACAGAAACAAAAATACTAGGTGATTCTTTCCATCTGTTCTAGCCTTGGTGATATCCCGTGGATTTAGTCGAGGTGTGTGAAAGCTAAACCCAAATTTAAAGGAAGATATTTGAAATTTATTGTTAAAAGTAAGTTATAGATATTTGTGAAACTATAATTCATCTCATAAACGGTAAAATGAGAAGTTTAAAGTTAAATTGCTTTTAAAGAAGAAAGTATGGCATATAAAAAGGGACGGAAAAATATAATCAAATGAAAAAAGAGTTCCGTTGCCGGGACTTGAACCCGGGTCTCTCGGGTGAGAGCCGAGTATCCTAACCAACTAGACTACAACGGATTTGATGATGAAATGAACCATATATATATATATATTTATATTTAATACAGGTGGCTTAAAATAAAAAACTTATTTGAATCCGATTAAATATAATTCAAGTCTATCGAGAACAACTATTCCATCTCATAAGATATGGGTAAAATATGCACACACTCGATCCTCCCAAGTATCCAGTAGAAAAAAACATTAATCAAGACCAAATTCTAACAAAATTCACCACAACCGAAGACCAATAAGAAAAAAGTTTTAGTTATATACACTATCGTCGAATTTATTATTAATTTCTTACTCATTTTCTCATGTTTGGTTGCTGAGTGAAAAATATTTTTTAGTGTTTGGTTAATGAATGGAAAAACATTTTTCAAAAAATATTTTTTAGTGTTTGGCTAGAGAGTAAAAAATATCTTTCGAGGGTAGATTGAGTGTATGCTGGGGTGAGGATGGATGGGGTAGGGTAGTTGGGGGTGGGGTACCAAAAAAAATTAAAATTTATTTTTGAAAGAAAATTGAAAAGAAATTTTAAAAAAATTGGGGTGGGTGGGGTGGAGGTGGGGGGTGGGTTGTGGGGGAGGGGGAGGGGGGAGGGTACAATTCTTTTTTTTTTTTAAAAAAGAAAAGTTGATTTTTTTAAAAGAATAGGGGTAGGTGGGGGTGGGGGTGGGGGTGGGGGTGGGGGGGGGGTTTGGTAGAAAAAAATTTAGAAAAAATTGTCTCGGGTGAGTTGGGGAATGGAGGTGGGTGTTTTGGCGGGGGTTATTGGGTGGGTGGGGGTGAGGGGTAGGAGGGCGTGAGTGTGGGGTAGTGGTGGTTAAACATATATCTATGTGAGATGAGATGTTGAGTATTATTATACGTGATAAATTTCATTACGATAAATCTCATTATATCACATAAAATTCATGGACTATAACACACAAAAAATAAAAAATCGGTATTTTTCGTTCTCCATCACGTTTGAAATTGAAAAAAACTACTTTTTTCCCTCCGAACCAACGCGCGCCATTACATAGGTCGTCACGGACGTCCACAAAAAATTTTGGCTAGAAAATCGCCGAGCGCACATATCACACAAAATCCAGGAACTATAACATATGAAAAAATAAAAAATTCCTATTTTCCATTCCGGGCCACGTATGAAATCAAGAAAACCTACGTTTGCCCCTCCGAACCAATGCACAACGTTAAACAGGTCGTCACGGACGCCCACAAAAAAGTTCGGCAAAAAAATAACCGGTCGCACATATCACACAAAATTCATGGACTATAACACATAAAAAAGTAAAAAAATTCCTATTTTTGGTTCTCAGCCACGTTTGAAATTCAAAATACCTACATTTGTTCCTCCGAACCAACGCGCGCCATTAAGTAGGTCGTCACGAACACTCACAAAAAATTTTGCCCAAAAAATCATCGGGCGCACATATCACACAAAATTCGTGGACTATAACACACAAAAAAAATAGAAAAATCCCTATTTCCCATTTCGGACCACGCTTGAAATCAGAAAAACCTACATTTTCTCCTCTAAACCAACACGCTCCATTAAATAGGTCGTAATGGACGCACACGAAATATTTCGGTCAAAAACTGTCGGGTGCACATATCACACAAAATTCATGGACTATAACACACGAAAAAAATAGAAAAATCCCTATTTCCAGTTCTGGGCCACGTTTGAAATCAAAAATATATACGTTTGCCCCTCCGAACCAACGCAAAAGCCATTACATAGGTCGTCACAGAAGCTCACAAAAAATTTTGGCCAAAAAACCAGGGACTATAACACACGAAAAAAATAGAAAAATCCCTATTTTCAGTTTTGGGCTACGTTTGAAATCGAAAAAACCTACGTTTACCCATCTGAATCAACGCGTGCCATTAAATAGGTCGTCACGGATGCCCACAAAAAAATTTAGTCAAAAAATCATCGGGCGCACATATCACACAAAATCCATGGACTATAACACACAAAAAAATGAAAAAATCCCTATTTTCCGTTTCAGGCCACGTTTGAAATTGAAAAAAACTATATTTTCCCATCAAAATTAACTCGCTCCATTAAAATAGGTCATCATGGACGCCCACAAAAAATTTCAGCTAAAAAATCGTCAGGCGCACATATCACACAAAATTAATGGACTATAACACACAAAATTAATGGACTATAACACACAAAAAAATGGAAAAATTCTTATTTTTTATTTTGGGCCCCGTTTGAAATTGAAAAAACCTAGGTTTGCCCCTCCGAACCAACGCGCACCATTAAATAGGTCGTCACGGACGCCCACAACAAATCTCGACCAAAAAATCGCCAGGCGCACATATCACACAAAATCCATGGACTATAACACACAAATAATTGGAAAAATTCTTATTTTCTGTTCCGGGCCACATTTAAAATGGAAAAAACCTATGTTTGCCCCTCCGAACCAACGCGCGCCATTAAATATATTGTCACGGACGCCCATGAAAAAATTTGGCCAAAAAACCGTCAGGCGCACATATCACACAAAGTTCATTGACTAAAACACACGAAAAATGAAAAAATCCCTGTTTTCCATTCCAGGCCACGTTTGAAATCGAAAAACCTACGTTTGCAACTCCAAACCAATGCACGCCATTAAATAGGTCATCACGGACACCCACAAAAAAATTTGGCCAAAAAATCGCCGGGCGCACATATCACACAAAATTCATGGACTATAACACACGAGAAAATGGAAAAATCCCTATTTCCCATTCCGGATCACGTTTGAAAAAAAAAATCTACGTTTGTCCCATCGAACCAATGTACACCATTAAATAGGTCGTCACAGATGCCCACGTAAAATTTCGGTCAAAAAACAATCGGGAGCACATATCACACAAAAAAATCTATGGACTATAACACACACAAAAAATGAAAAAATCTCTATTTCTCATTTCGGGCCAAGTTTGAAATCAAAAAAATCTATATTTGCCTCTCTGAATCAATGCGCGCCATTAAAAAGGTCGTCACAGATACCCACGAAAAACTTCAGCCAAAAAATCGCCGGGCGCACATATCACACAAAATCCATGGACTATATAACACATAAAAAACTGGAAAAATTCTTATTTCTCATTTCGGGCCATGTTTGAAATTGAAAAAACCTAAGTTTGCCCCTCTAAACCAATGTGCGCCATTAAATAGGTCGCCACGGATGCCCACAAAAAATTTCAGCCAAATAATCATCGGGTGCACATATCACACAAAATTCATGGACTATAACACACAAAAAAATGGAAAATTCCTATTTCCTGTTCCGGGTCACGTTTGAAATTGAGAAAACCTATGTTTGCCCCTCCGAACTAGTGCGCGCCATTAAATAGGTCGTCACAGACGCCCATAAAAAATTTCAGCCAAAAAACATCGGGCGCACATATTACACAAAATCCATGGACTTATATAACCACACAAAAAAATGGAAAATTTCTATTTCCAGTTTTGGGCCACGTTTGAAATTGAAAAAATATATATTTGCCCCTCCAAACCAACACACGCCATTACATAGGTCGTCATGGACGCCCACAAAAAATTTTGACCAAAAACCCATCCGGCGCACATATCACACAAAATTCATGGACTATAACACATGAAAAAATAGAAAAATCCCTAATTTTCATTTTGGGTCACGTTTGAAATCACAAAAACCTACGTTTGCCCCTCCAAACTAACGCACACCATTAAACGGGTCGTCGCTAACGCCCACAAAAAATTTTGGCTTAAAAACCACCAGGCACAGATATCACACAAAATTCATGGTCTATAGCACACGAAACAATGAATAAATCCCTAGTTCCTATTCCGAGCCATGTTTGAAATCAAAAAAACCTACATTTGCCCCTCCGAACCAATGCGCACCATTAAATTGGTCGTCCCGGACACCCACAAAAGATTTTGGCCAAAAAATCATCGGGCGCACCTATCTCACAAAATCCATGGACTATACACACGAAAAATAGAAAATCTTTATTTCTCATTCCGGGCCATGTTTGAAATAAAAAATTTTTACATTTGCCCCTCTGAACCAATGCGCTTCATTGAATAGGTCGTCACGGCTGCCCAAGAAAAGTTTCGGCCAAAAAATCATCGGGCACACATATCACACAAAAACCATGGACTATAACACACGAAAAATTGGAAAAATCTCTATTTCTCGTTTCGGGCCACGTTTGGAATTTAAAAAACCTACATTTAACCCTCTGAACCAAAACACGCCATTAAATATGTCGTCACGGATGCCCAAAAAAAATTTCAGCAAAAAAATCATCGGGCGCACATATCGCACAAACTCCATGAACTATAACACACAAAAAAATTAAAAAATCTCTATTTACCAATCCGGGCCACGTGTTTGCCCCTCGAAACTTTAGCGCGCCATTAAATAGGTCTTCACGGATGCCCACGAAAAATTTCAGCCAAAAGACCGTCGGACACACATATCACACAAATATCATGGACTATATAACACACAAGAAAACTGAAAATTCCTATTTCCCGTTTCGAGCCAAGCTTGAAAACGAAAAAACCTACATTTGCCTCTCTGAACCAAAGCGCGCCATTACATAGGTCGTCACAAAATCCATGGACTATAACACACACAAAAAACGTAAAAATCCCTATTTTCCATTTCGGGCAACGTTTGAAATGAAAAAACCTATGTTTGCCCCTCTGAATCAATGCACATTATGAAATGGTTCGTCACGGATGCCCACAAAAAATTTCGTCCAAAAATATAACACACAAATAAATAAATAAATCCCTATTTTTTATTTCGGGCCACGTTTGAAATCAAAAAAACTTACGTTTGCCCCTCCGAATCAACATGCGCGATCAAATAGGTCATCACAAACGCCCATTGATGTGACGCTAATTTACGTCACTTTCGACTCCTTTTTACTAAGAACAATCGTACGTTGTCAAGCAACCATTGTTGTTTTTGATGTTTTTATGTTGTATTTGTAGGAAATGGAAACAAACACGGAAACGGAAGAAAATACGCGAAAAATAACATTCTGCCTAAGAGTGACGGCCTGAGTGACGGTCCGTCACAAGTGTGACGGTCCGTCACTGGGACCGTCAACTTGAGGCAGTGTTGCTGCCAAGCAGTGACGGCCCAGGCGACGGTCCGTCACTGCCCTGACGGTCCGTCAAGCCTGGCCGTCACGCTTAGGCAGTAGCTTCAAGCGGCGACCCGCGTTTTGGGGATTCCTAGCCCGTTTTGGATTTGGTTTCTTTGACTCCTATAAATACCCTATGTTAGGTTTATGTAAATTATTATTCTCCCATTAGTTTAAACACGTTTTTGGTTGGTTTTTGAGAGCAACAACACGGTTCATTCTCTTGAATTTGTGTCTTGATTCGTTCGTGAGTTCTTAGTGTTCTTGTTCGTGGATATTGGAAGATTGATTATTTTCATTATATTGTAAGACTTTTCTTCCTTTTATGATGAATACAACTATTTTCTCTTATTTATCGAGCATGAGTAACTAAAACTCCCGCAACTAGGGTTGTGGGAGCCATGGCAAACGTAGCAATATAGATTCCGGGTAGCGTTGGGTTCGATATATGTATTGTCACGTTGTTAATCATACTTTATGTCACGTTTTCTAGTGGTTGCAAACATTAGAACATGCCTAGGTTTAATTTGCTTGAGTAAAGAGATTAAAATCGGGAAAACTTGATTAACGACAAGGATTCGAGACTACCAACTCTCGTCTTAAAGATTAATGCCGTAACTGGATTAGTCTACTTGATGTTAGGATTGAGAGCTAAATAGCACATCTTTTTGAGATCGAAAGAAGATAAAAGGAAATTTGTTTATTTGGTCGAGAGACGTTTAGACGATACAATTGACGCAATCACATCGTGACAAGCATATAGAAAGAATCCGGTTAAGCCTAGAATCGACATTGTTACAACGCCATGGTGAACACATCCCTAGTTCATTCTCTCTCACTGATTATTTCCATAAGTTAATTGTTTATTTTGTTTGCGATTTGTTTACACAAACCCCCCCTTTATTTACTGGAAACGATTGACGAATAGTCAACTGATTCACTAAAGTCTTAATCTTCACCATATTCTCTGTGGGATTCGACCCCAACCTTGTTGGGTTCTTTACTTGACAACGATCGCTTACGCCTCGTTAATTTGAGGTGTAGTTTGAGCGTTATCAAATAGTGGCGCCGTTGCCGGGGAATACGGTTTTTGATTAAGTCTGGTGTGTTTATTTGACTCTTAGTCATATTTTCCTGCTTTTACTTTTATTTGTTGTTTTTTTGTTTATTATAGGGTATATAGTTGTGCATACGGTTGTGTATTAAGTCTGGGGTGTCATGATGAAGTCTGAGTAATCAAGACACCCGCGTCGTGCCGCGACGTTAAATCAGGCGCTGTATGGGAGGCAACCCATAAATTGTTGAGTCACCACCGAGGGTTTTTGTTGCCGTGTTTCTTTTCCCTCCGGTGTGCTATCTAGTAGAACCGGCATGTTTAGGTTGTTATTTTTTTAAATTTTTTTTTAGTGTCTATAGCAAGCATGGCGTTTTTCTTGTTTAAAAACGAGGCCCCTTTAAAAATTTTCTGGTTTTGAGCTTATGTTGAAACGATTGACTGTCTGGATCCTTGTATGTCATTGTGTGATTATGAGTAGAATGAGTATGCTTAAGCCGAGCGGTTGTTTGATAGTTAGGAGCGATATAGTTTCTTGGTGCCAAGAGCGTGTGAGATTAGTGTTATAAATTCTTACCCTGTGCATGCATCTAGAACTTGCCCGGTCTATTTTATTAAGTTTGAAGTTGGTTGCTTAGGAAAGGATCACAGGCCCTTTTTGTGTGCAGTCCACTTAACCTAAAAGACCGTCCAAATATAAATAACCCCTTTGATCCCTGTTTGAGCCATAATTGACCTTGTTCTTTCAATAACCTGTCACCATTCATGTTTAACTTTGAATCTCTATTTTGGCCCTGGTCCTTCCTTGGACATCGTGCACCTCAACTCAGGCAATCAGCCTAAGTTGGGGGTGGCTACTACAGAGGTGAATGATAAGAAAAAGATGATGGAGAAGATTGGTTTTTGAATAGAATGAAAATCCGGGTGTGCGCCTAAGAAAAGAAAAGAAAAAAATAAAGAAAGATGAAAAAGATCGAAAAAGAAACAAAAAGAATTGTCAATAAAAAGGCCGCACCTGTATCTAGAATCAAGGAAATAAAAAGGTGAATAAGGATGGATAAAGGAAGTTATGTGGTGATAAGATGTAAATGGTTCCAAGGAAGGCTTAGTCACTAACCCCTAAATGTATCATACCTGCACCCGAAGCCTCATTACAAGCCTAAACAAGTCCTGTAGTGATCCTGAGTAGCTTTCTGAAGAACCGAAATAGAATAGTAAGGGCAAGCCTATGGTATCGCATGTGCATTGTTTGAAATCATTTGTGAGTGTGAGCGCTTACCTAGTCCAAAATCTTGTGTGTGGGATTTCTTTGTGGTGAGGGCACCAAGATGTCTGTTTTGTCTATTGATTGTTAGGATAGCTGCGTATGTGTATGCATAATATTCTATCATATCGGAATGACATGTTTGGATCCTTGCAAGTTAGTGTTTCATACATTTGTGTGCTACGAGGGAGCTTGATTTAATTGAATAAGTTTGAATGACCATGAGTTGCTATAGACATCAGTTTGTGTTCTTAGTTGAGTTGTATTATTGTTTTATGTCATGTTGCTTGAGGACAAGCGAACGTTTTAAGTTGGGGGTGTTGATGTGACGCTAATTTACGTCACTTTCGACTCCTTTTTACTAAGAACAATCGTACGTTGTCAAGCAACCATTGTTGTTTTTGATGTTTTTATGTTGTATTTGTAGGAAATGGAAACAAACACGGAAACGGAAGAAAATACGCGAAAAAACAACATTCTGCCTAAGAGTGACGGCCTGAGTGACGGTCCGTCACAAGTGTGACGGTCCGTCACTGGGACCGTCAACTTGAGGCAGTGTTGCTGCCAAGCAGTGACGGCCCAGGCAACGGTCCGTCACTGCCCTGACGGTCCGTCAAGCCTGGCCGTCACGCTTAGGCAGTAGCTTCAAGCGGCGACCCGCGTTTTGGGGATTCCTAGCCCGTTTTGGATTTGGTTTCTTTGACTCCTATAAATACCCTATGTTAGGTTTATGTAAATTATTATTCTCCCATTAGTTTAAACACGTTTTTGGTTGGTTTTTGAGAGCAACAACACGGTTCATTCTCTTGAATTTGTGTCTTGATTTGTTCGTGAGTTCTTAGTGTTCTTGTTCGTGGATATTGGAAGATTGATTATTTTCATTATATTGTAAGACTTTTCTTCCTTTTATGATGAATACAACTATTTTCTCTTATTTATCGAGCATGAGTAACTAAAACTCCCGCAACTAGGGTTGTGGGAGCCATGGCAAACGTAGCAATATAGATTCCGGGTAGCGTTAGGTTCGATATATGTATTGTCACGTTGTTAATCATACTTTATGTCACGTTTTCTAGTGGTTGCAAACATTAGAACATGCCTAGGTTAAATTTGCTTGAGTAAAGAGATTAAAAAAGTTTGGTAAAAAATCGCAAGGCGCACATATCACACAAAATTCATGGATTATAACACACAAAAAAATAGAAAAATCTCTATCTCCCATTCCGGGCCACATTTGAAATTGAAATAATCTACGTTTGCCCCTCCTAACTAACGCGTGCCATTAAATAGGTCATCACGGATGCCCATAAAAAATTTCGGCCAAAAAACCATCGTGCGCACATATCACACAAAATCCATGGACTACACACGAAAAATGGAAAAATCTCTGTTTTCCATTTCGGACCACGTTTGAAATCGAAAAAACCTACGTTTGTCCCTACGAACCAACGCACGCCATTTAATAGGTCGTCACGGACACCTACAAAATATTTTGGCCAAAAAATTGCCGGGCGCACATATCACACCAAATTCATGGACTATAACACACGAAAAAATGAAAAAATCCTATTTCCTGTTCCAACCATGTTTGAGATCAAAAAACCCTACATTTGCCCCTTTGAACCAACGCTCACCATTAAATAGGTCATCACGGACGCCCACAAAAAAGTTCGGCCAGAAAACCATCGAGCGCACATATCACACAAAATTCATGGACTATATAACACACGAAAAAATAAAAAAATCTCTATTTTCCATTCCGGGTCATGTTTGAAATAAAAGAAACCGCCCCTCCAAACCAACACGTGCCATTAAATAGGTCGTCATGAACGCCCACAAAATATTTTGGCCAAAATACCACCAGACGCACATATCACACAAAATCCATGGACAATAATACATGAAAAAAATGAAAAAATCTCTATTTTTTGTTCCGAACAACGTTTGAAATCAAAAAAACCTACGTTTGCCCCTTTGAACCAAAACGCGCCATTAGATATGTCATCACGGACGCCCACAAAAAATTTCAACCAAAAAATCGCCGGGCGCACATATGACACAAACTCCATGGACTATAACACACAAAAAAATTAAAAAATCTCTATTTCCCAATCCAGGCCACGTTTGAAATTTAAAAAACCTATGTTTGCCCCTCTGAACTAACGCGCGCCATTAAATAGGTCGTCACGGACACCCATAAAATATTTCAGCCAAAAAATCGTCGGGCGCACATATCACACAAAATCCATGGACTATAACACACGAAAAAATAGAAAAATCCCTCTTTCGCATTTCGGGCCACGTTTGAAATCAAAAAATCCTACGTTTACCCCTACGAACAACGCACGCCATTACATAGGTCATCACAGACGCCCATAAAAATTTTTGGCCAAAAAAGCGCCGGGCGCTGTAATGACCCTTCCGGTCATTTCCACGTTTAAGTTTGAAGTCAAGCAAATCGACAAAAGATATCGTAAGACCTTTAACAAATTTCCTGAACTTTGGGTCAAATGTCTCGGGGATTTTCTCCCAATATATAAAGAGTTTGAAGTCCCCCGAAATACCAAATCGAAGGTCTACGAGTCTAGTTTCCAACGCACAAAACCGCGCATTCAAATAATCTCGGAGCAAAGAGTTATGACTGTTTTACCGCGGACTGTCTGGCAGAAAACGGGTTGCGAATCGGGTCGCGAATCGGGTCGGGTTTAACCCGATTTAAGCTTCAATTTTACGTTTTAAAATGCCATTTCAGTTCCGAAATAGTGATAAAATATAAGGGAGGATCCCGAGAGAATTCTTGAATATCGAAATCGTGCGTAGGCGAATTACGAGCCTAAACTTAAGAACTTTATAAGTATCGTGCGTGTAATTGAAATATTTATTTAAAAGTTGAATTTGGTAAAAATTATATTATTATTTCCTTTTCCAAAATATTTTAAAGGTTTATGGAAAATATATTTGATACGATATAAGTGTATACGTATTTATTTTATAAGGTTTTTATACTCCGTAATATTTTAACGGAGATAGTAAATTTAGTTATGTTGAAAATTATTATTATAATATAGTAGGTTTTATTGGAAATGATTTTCTAATAATTATGGTATATTTAAAATACTATATTTATTTTACCACGAGTTTATGCAATACCCGAATATATATATAACGGTGCATACTGCCACCATGGTGCATACTGCCACCATGCGTTCCACTAGGTGCCAAATGGATATATGTTGTTAAGCTAAAGTAATGGCCCAAATGCATTTATACTGTTAAGATAAAGTATATATGTGGCACCTATTTCTACATATTGCTCAAAGCTTCAGCAAATGAATGCAACTATCATAGGATTCATACTGTGCTTATATTGACATAACGTTGGAGATATACTTTTTGTGGAGAGAAGTTATTTTGACACAATATTTGATCTCAAAGAGAAAGAAAATCAATTATCTACGTTAAGTTATTCCGTCCCAAATCCAAATCCGATTCCGATTTAGTTTTTGATTTTCCCGGAGTAGTTCGAGCTTGGACATCGTTGTTCCAGCAGCTTGTCATCGGACGACAGGTAGGTTACGGTTTAATTTCCCTAGACTCCGTATATATAAAATAAAATTGTATTAATGGGCATCCTTGGGTTGGTTTATTAGGTTGGTACCACAGACCTTGACCGCTTTATTCATGTCCGCTATTTTTATTCCTCCGTTGTTTGTAGTATTTGCGGATATATTTTATTTACCCTTGTGGTCTTGCGAGGCCTTGTTGACTCTGGAACATAGAAGGTGGGATTTTGGGAATGTCCGCGAGTCCCGGGCATAGAATTATCCTTCTAGGCTGGTTATGCTTGCTGAGTAGCTGTGGGGCTGTGCAGGGTCGATAGGTTGATTGTGAGCTGCGGGGCAGCTATTGTGTGTGATCATACCATTTCCATGCATATAAAGAGGTTTTTAATTGCGATGTTTTTACAGGGTGGTTTTGGCTTCGGGCCT
>QJPP01005915.1:0-36396 GCA_003996215.1 Jaltomata sinuosa | reverse complement strand
GAAATTCTGGGCTAGGCTAGCCTCGGTCAGATTTGGAGCGAGGTGGAGTCTAGGGCAATCCGGGTAAGTATTGGGTTGGATGTCTTATGGTGAGCTAATTTTCCTCGTAGCTAACACATAAAGGAGTCCGGGGGACTTTTTAGAATCAAATTCGGGTAAGTAGAACTCCCGAAATCGAGGTTGACGTGAAGGAATTATTTTGGGATATTGGAAAAATAAGTGTGTTGTAAAATGGACTAGTTTTGGAGGTTTTACCACTTTCTGTCCCGTGTCAACTGCTATAGTGACCTCCGTTGTAGCGGTAAACCTCTGTTGTAGCGAAGAAATTACCGCTACAGTGGAAGTCAACGTCGGTCAACCTCCGCCATAGCGGATGACTCCGCTACGGCGGTACCGTTATAGTGGAGGGGACCGCTATAGCGGAGCGTGATGGGATTTAATGCAGAAATTCCCCAAAATAGTTCAGTTTTTCTTGAAATATTTTGGGAGAAGAAGGGGGCAATTTTGGGCCATTTCTACTAGTTTTTCTCTATTTTTTGTCCTAAAGGTAAGGATTCTACTCCTCAAACTTCGTACTACTATTCCTACGTGGTATAATTTCTAGGTGGGAACTTGGGGAAGGGTTGGAATAACCTAGGGATGGTAGAATCCGGGGAAGAAGGGGGATTCTAGGCATGAAAGTTCTTGGGTATTGTTAAAAGTAAGGTATTATGATCGTATGTTGTTAAATTCTCTATTTTTATCCGTGAAAATGATAGAACTAGGGAAATTAATGGTGGGAAGCCCGGCAAAAGGGGTAGGATGATCATGAGTGGCCTAAGGGTCTGGGATTTGGTGTAATCCGAGTAATGTGCGGGCCTTGTTTGTTAATTTGAGTACTTGTATATTGTTTTAGACCAAGAACGAGAAAGGAATACGGAACACGGGAAAGCTCGGGTTGAGTAGAGCTTGGATCATTTCTAGGTAGGTGATGACTTACGATTCCTGTGAATGTTGTATATTTTGTTGTCACGACCCGATTTCTCGGTCATGATGGCTCCTACATTCCCCCCAGTAGGAGAACCAATCCCCGTAGCCCAGGACAGTTAGTAATGGGCTACTATTTAACAAATAAGCGGAAGAACAATTTAATAAGCAAAAGTAAGGGAACAAGATGAAGAGAATAAATAACAGGAATATATATATACATATGCGGAAACTAAACCAAACCCCAAGACCTGGTATCATAGTATAGAGCCAGAACTACATACATGGAGTGCAAACGATCCAAAACAATATATACAGATGTCTCTGAATGGTAATAGAGTACATAAAGCAAAAGATAAACTAAAGGTAAGCTCCGATCGCCAAGAGCTCACCCTCAGTCTGAAGTAGTCCCCAACAGATTTCCAAGCACGAATCACAGCGATCTAACGTTAATGGCCCACGCTAGGATCTGCACCAAAAGATGCAGGGGGTAGGGTGAGCACCAAATGCGATGCATAAGGTACTCAGTAGGTATCATAGGCCGACTGGGCACATATAAGATAAAAGCGTAGTAACAGACAGAATAGAAGCAAGTAGTCACAAAAATCAATGAAAGGTACACAAGAACTAGCCCAGAGGGAAATCAACAAAACCACATGTGAGGCCAGCAAGCCGAATATATACACCATAGGCACAGGGGAAAGTAAGAAACAACGCACCTGGGGTCCTTACAATAACAGTGTATACATAATAAGTTTACTAAATGGGCGGTATACCGGTAACCTCAAGTGTAAGAGGAGGAGGGAAAGAGTAATGATAGGCATGCTCAGAGATAAGAATCAAACTCAACTAATCATATCAATCTCAAATCCAGAAACTAACAGTCTAGCAGTAACCAATTTCATACATAACCATAACAGGGAATAATTCTGTAAGTAAATAGCAAGAGTCTACCTACAGTCCCCCGGCTGCCCATACAACCGAGGAACACAAACAAGTGAAAACAAACCCTCCGGCATCCCATACTACCGGAGCGTACAATCAAGAAACAACAAACAAGGGTGGAGCCTCAAACAATGAATGATATGATGCATGAAGATCTCAAGTGAAATGGTATCTCTGTATGTACCTCCTCCGGTGCCGATCCGGCCCAGCAGGTAGGTTCCATGGAAGGACACTGCCCGTATACCTCTACTCCACCGTATACCCTTCCTCTGGCACACGCAGCCCGAAGCCTCAGGCCTGGATGGCAAGGTCCATGGAGGTCCCTGACCTCATACTAAATCTCAGTATCAAAACATGTCATCCGGAAGCAAGTCCGGGTTTAAGATAGAGACCCAGTCTCGAATATGCATGCCCAGACCCTGTCCAGGACTAAAGTAGTGGGAAAATATCTCAAAAACCCCTCCAAGGGTGCCCGGCATAACCGGGTCTAAACACTAGAAAGTCATCTCAGGTGCTCGGTCTGACCGAGGCTAAAATCATCACAAGTAGCAAGAAAACTCAACTAGCACCCCGGCCCTGCCGAGTCTAGCGTTAATCGTATATATAAATCATAATTTTACCTTCTTTTACCCAAGAATATTCACAAGTTAAATCAAACCATTTCCAATTCATTTCCATCAAAAATGGGCCACCGGGGCCATGCAAGGTTTAAAAAATAGTACAAGTAGGCCCGAAGCCAAAACCGTAGTAAAACATGGATAAAACCTCTTTATATGCATGAAAATGGTATGATCAAACACAATAGTTGCCCAGCAGCTCACAATCAACCTATCGACCCTGCATAGGCCCATAACTACTCAACAAGCATAACCAGCCTAGAAGGATAATTCTATGCCCGGGACTCGCGGACATTCCCAATATCCCACCTTCTATGTTCCAGAGTCAACAAGGCCTCACAGGACCACAAGGGTAAATAAAACATATTGGCAAGTACTACAAGCATCGGAGGAAAAAAAGTAGGCGGACATGAATAAAGCGGTCAAGGTCTGTGGTACCAACCTAATAATCCAACCCAAGGATGCCAGCTAGTACAATTTTATCCGATATATGCTAAGTCTAGGGAGTTTAAAC
Source organism: Jaltomata sinuosa (assembly GCA_003996215.1). Classification (NCBI taxonomy): domain Eukaryota; kingdom Viridiplantae; phylum Streptophyta; class Magnoliopsida; order Solanales; family Solanaceae; genus Jaltomata; species Jaltomata sinuosa. Next base: position 33,354 of record QJPP01005915.1, on the reverse strand, counting down.
CATAAACTACCTGTCGTCCAACGATAAGCTGCTAGGACGACTATGTCCAAGCTCGAACCACTCCAAGAAGTTCCAAAATGACAAAAATACCCTCCAACGAACGTCCGAATGCCCGTAGTTCCTCACGGAAATTTTTCCTTACGTCCTAAGCTTTGCAAACACTATATATACGCAACTTATACTCACCTATAAACAGTTCATAATTAAGCTTCAATCGGCAGATTTCCCAAAAGAATCATAACTTGACGAAACATCCGTAGAACTTCATAAAAACGATCATAAAAGAGCCCCGAGATGGTTACCTTAGTAAACCAAGTGTAAAGCTTGAATAAACACCAAGAAATACCAATTCCTATCTTTTGAAACCAGCTCCAAACGTGGTTTATCGAATGGGAAAATGGCTGCCACGAGTAGAGGTCGCGTTTCTAGGCACGAGGGCAAACTTTAGCGATAGAAATCACCAAAAACGCACCTTGATCACTCAAGAACTCTCTTGGAGCCCTCCCTTATGTTTTCTCACTGTTTCAGAACTGAAATGGCATTTTAAAACGTGAAGTTGAGGTTTTAAATCGATTTTGACCCGACCCGGTTCGCGACCCGGTTTCTGCCAGACAGTCCGCGGTAAAATAGTCATTACTTTTTACTCCGAGATCAGTTGGACGTGAGGTTTTGTGCGTTGGAAACTAGACTCGAAGACCTTAGATTTGGTATTTTGGGGGACTTCTAACTATTTATATATTGAGAGAAAATCTCTGAGACATTTGACCCAAAGTTCAGAAAATTTATTAAAGAAACTTACGATAACTTTTGCCGATTTGTTTGAATTCAAAACTTATCATACGACCAAACAAACGGCCCCGGGCATCGAACTACCGATCTCGAAAAGCCTTAAATGACTTGGGGCCACTACAAACAAGCTCTAACGGTACAAGAAAGGCGAAAACGCATAAATGACCGGAAGGATCATTACATCATCTACTACTAAAAATACTTTCGTCCTCGAAAGTCAAGAACAAGGAAGTACCTGAAGGCTCGAACAACTGTGGATACTGAGCCCGCATATCTCTCTCGGTCTCCCAGGTAGCCTCCTCAACTGGACGGTGCCTCTACTGAACCTTAACAACCGGGATCTCTCGAGACCTCAATCTCCTGACATCTCTGGACAAAATAGCTGCCGGCTCCTCAACAAAGGCTAAACCCTCACCCAACTGAACTGAATCCCACTGTAACACATGAGACTCGTCTGGGACATACCGACACAACATTGAAACATGAAATACAGGATGTATAGCTGAAAACATCGGAGGCAAGGCTAGCTGATAGGCAACGCTACCAACCCTCCGGAGAATCTCGAATGGCCCAATGTACCTGGGGCTAAGCTTGCCCCGCCTACCAAATCTCATCACGCCCTTCATGGGAGATACATGGAGAAACACCAAGTCACCAACACTAAACTCCAAGGCATGAAACCTACGATCAGCATAACTCTTTTTCCTGCTCTGAGCTGCCCGAAGTCTGTCCTGAATCGCTCAGACCCGATCTAAGGAATCTCGAAGCAAATCTGTACTCTGTGGCCTTGAATCAAAACCATCAAACCAACCAACCGGTGATCTGCAACGCCTGCCATACAAAGCCTCAAAAGGTGCCATGCCAATACTCGAATGGAAACTGTTATTATAAGCAAACTCTGCCAAGGGAACAAACTGATCCCAGGAACCTCCAAAGTCAAGAACACATGCCCGAAGCATGTCCTCCAGGACCTGAATGGTTCTCTCAAACTGGCCATCTGTCTGAGGGTGGAAAGCGGTACTAAGAAGAACCTCTGTACCCAAATCTCGCTGAATAGCCCTCCAGAACTGAGTACCGCGGTCTGAAATGATAGAAGCTGGGACCCCGTGCAATCGAACAATCTCACGAAGGTAGATCTGAGGTAACCTCTCTGCACCATAAGAAGTCTGAACCGACAAGAAATGTGCTGACTTAGTCAACCTATCAACAATCACCCATATGGAATCAAACCTATGAGAGGTACAAGGCAAACCAACAACGAAGTCCATAGTAATCCCTTCCCACTTCCACTCAGGAATGGGAAGTCGCTGCATCAAACCACCAGGTCTCATGTGCTCGAACTTAACCTGCTGACAGTTTAAGAACCAAGATACGAAATCTGCTATATCCCGCTTCATACCACTCCACCAGTAAAGCTGTCTCAAGTCTCTATACATGTTTGCTGTGCCAGGGTGAATGGAGTATCTAGAACAATGTGCCTCATGAAGTATCAACTGAATCAAATCACTAATCCTCGGAACACAAAGGCGACTATCAAACCTCAGAACCCCATCTGAATTTAGAGTAGCCAGACTGGTCTCACCCTGAACAACCTGATCACGAAGGTCACACAACTGCTGATCCTCAAACTGACGGCTCTGAATCTGATCAATCAAAGTAGAACGAACCTCAACACTAGCGAGAACTCTGGTAGGATCCGACAAGTTAAGCCTAACCAAACGGTTAGCCAAGGACTGGATGTCCAAGGCCAACGGTCGCTCTGAAACTGAAAGAGAAGCTAGGCTACCCATACTCACTGGCTTCCGACTCAAGGCATCTGCTACCACATTTGCCTTGCCCGGATGATAAAGAATAGTGAAGTCATAGTCCTTCAGTAACTCGACCCATCTCTTCTTTCTCGAGTTCAACTCTCGCTGACTCGTGATATACTGAAAACTATGGTGATCAGTGAAGATCTCACAGTGAACTCCATATAGGTAATGCCTCCAGATCTTGAGCGCGAAAACTACCGCTGCCAACTCTAAGTCATGAGTGGGGTAGTTGCGCTTGTGAACCTTCAGCTGCCTCAACGCATATGCTATTACTCGACCCTGCTGCATCAACACACAACCAAGACCAACCCCAGAAGCATCACAATACACGGAGAAGCTCTAACCCTCAATCGGCAAAGTCAAAACTGGAGCTGAAGTCAATAAGGCCTTAAGCCTCTGAAAGCTATCCTCGCACTGATCCAACCACTGAAATGGGACATCCTTCCTAGTCAGCATAGTCAACGGTGCTGCTATGGAAGAAAATCCCTGAACGAAGCGTCTGTAGTAACCTGCTAACCCAATAAAACTGCGAACCTTAGTAACAGTAGTAGGTCTAGGCCACTCACAAACCGCTGAAATCTTTCCCGGATCAACCCTAATCCCATCCTTAGACACCACGTGCCCTAGGAATGCAACTGACTCAAGCCAAAACTCGCACTTTGAGAACTTGGCATAAAGCCGATGATTTCTCAAAGTCTGGAGTATAAACCTCAAGTGCTGCTCATGCACATCTCTACTACGCGAGTATACCAAGATGTCATCTATAAAAACTATCACAAATGAGTCCAAATATGGGCCAAGAACTATGTGCATCAAGTTCATAAAGGCTGCGGGGGCATTAGTCAACCCAAAAGACATCACCAGGAACTCGTAATGGCCATAACGTGTCCTGAACGCTGTCTTAGGGATGTCCTCCGTCCTAATCCTCAACTGATGGTAGCCGGACCTCAAATCAATCTTCAAAAATATGACTGAACCCTGAAGCTGGTCAAACAAGTCATCAATCCTCGGCATCGGATACCTATTCTTCACTGTCACCCTATTCAGCTGTCGATCATCAATACACATGCGCATCAACCCATCCTTCTTCTTCAAGAAGAGAACAGGAGCACCCCAAGGTGACACACTCGGTCTAATAAACCCCTTAGCTAAGAAATCCTGGAGTTGCTCCTTAAGCTCCCTCAACTCAGCCGGAGCCATACGGTAAGGAGAAATAGAAATGGGCCTGGTGCCCGGCTCTAACTCAATAGCAAAATCGATATCTCTCTCAGGTGGAAGGCCTGGCAGGTCAGTAGGAAACACATCAAGGAAGTCTCTAACTACAGGAACAGACTCAGGAGACGTAGGGTCAGCACTAGCATCTCAGACATATGCTAGATAAGCTAAACACCCACGGGAAATCAACTTCCTAGCTCGAAGACAAGAGATGATCCCAGACGGTGCATGGCTAACAGAACCCTGCCACACAACCGGGGATACACCGGGCACAACTATGGTAATGGTCTTGGCATAACAATCCAAAATCGCACGGTGAGGGGATAACCAGTCCATGCCCAGTATCATATCAAAATCTAGCATATCAAGAATCATCAAATCACCCCAAGTCTCTGAATCACCAATAGATATCGTACAAGATCTCACAATCCGATCCACTACTAAAGAATCTCCTACTGGGGTCAAAACAGAAATAGGAACAGATAATGACTCACTAGCCAACCCCAAACAAGGCACAAAGTAGGCAGATACATATGAGCAAGTGGATCCAGGATCAAATAAAGCCATAGCAGACTGATGGCACACAGAAATCGTACCTGTAATCACAGCATCTGAGGCCTCTGCCTCTGGTCTCCTAGGGACCACGTAAAACTGACGACGACCTCCACCTGCCCGACCGCCATCCCTACCACCTACTCTGCCGCGCGGAGCACCACCTCTACCCTGATGACCAACCCCTCTAACCGGAGGCTGAACTGCTCGTAAAGGCTTGGCCAACTGAACTGTACCCTGCTGAGGGCAATCTCTAGCAAAATGACCAATCACACCATAGGTAAAACAAGCCCCTGGCGGCCTCCTCGATCGATATGAACCAGCAGATCCCATATAACCACCATGGCCTGATGCCCCAGAAACTGTACCCCTCGAAGACTGGCTGCTATAGCCCTGATGGCTGCCCTGACCCTGCTCGAACTGGGTACTACCAAAAGTCTGAAGGGAAGCCTGAATCGGTCGGCTGGACTGATCCTGGTGCTGCTGTGGCTGAAAACCTCGGCTCCACTGGCCAAAACCTCTACCACCATATCTGGAACCACTGTAGCCACCCTGGTGTCGAGGCCTCTTATCTCTGGACCCCTGACCAAGTCGCTGTAAGTCCTCCACAGTGCGGGGATAGTCTGCGATACCCTGGAATGACCGATCACCGGCAATCAGTATCTCAGTTGGCTGCCTGATCTCTGGCCTCAAACCCCATACAAATCTGCGAATCCTATCTGCCTCGGTAGGAATGATCATAGATCCAAACGGTGCTAGCTGATGAAAATGGGTTTCATACTCCGAGACAGTCGTAGACTCCTGCATAAGGTGTGTAAACTGCTCCCTGCGACGCTCACGATCACTCTGAGGCAAGAACTTGGCCATAAAGGCCTCATAAAACTCAGACCAGGTCAAAGAAGGTGACGATGGTGGTCTACAAGCAACCTGGGCCCTCCACCATAACTTCGCTAGGCCCTCCAACTGATAGGTAGTATAACCAACCCCGTGAGTCTCCAACAAACCCAAATGATGCAACATCTCCTCACAGGTAGTAATAAAGTCATGTGGATCCTTTCCAAAAGTACCAGCAAACCACGGAGGTGCTAACCTCAAAAACCTACCCAACGCCTTTTGCTCTGACTCTATCATAGCTGGGCGAGGAGCAAGAAGTTGTGCAACTGATGGAACCGGAATGACCTCCGCACGGGGAGCCGTAGTAGCAGGGTGCGCTCCTGAACTCTGTGCACCTAGGGATGCCCCCTGAGTTGATGTTGTGCTACCTCAGAAGGCCGCTCTCCAATCATACCCAAAAGCTGTAATATTAATCCCCGAATATCTGGAGACTGAGTTGCGGCTGGAGCTGGCACAGAAATGGGCGCTGGAGCTGGTACTGGAGCTGGTGGTACCTAGGCTGCCCCCTGATCCACATGTTGGTCAGGCTCTATCTCAACTCTAGCAGCTCTAGCAGGTGCCGCTGCTCAAGGGCGTCCTCGACCCTTAGCTGGAGTGGGAGGCTCATCTCTGCCTGATGCTGATGATCTCATACGAACCATCTGTGGAAGAATGAAGTAGAACAAATGAGATTTCCAGAAACTTCAAGGGTTCTACGCACGACACAGAAGCAATGAAAGAGTCAGATTTCCTAAAATGTCATTGTAGCCTCCTGAAGATTGAGTACGAACGTCTCCGCCTCGATCCGCAGGACTCTACTAGACATTGGCTCATATACCGATGACACCGGTGAACCTAGAGCTCTGATACCAAGTTGTCACGACCCGATTTCTCGGTCATGATGGTTCCTACAATCCCCCCAGTAGGAGAACCAATCCCCGTAGCCCAGGACAGTTAGTAATGGGCTACTATCTAACAAATAAGCGGAAGAAAAATTTAATAAGCAAAAGTAAGAGAACAAGATGAAGAGAATAGATAACAGGAATATATATATACATATGCGGAAACTAAACTAAACCCCAAGACCTGGTATCATAGTATAGAGCTAGAACTACATACATGGAGTGCAAACGATCCAAAACAATATATACAGATGTCTCTGAATGGTAATAGAGTACATAAAGCAAAAGATAAACTAAAGCTAAACTCTGATCACCAAGAGCTCACCCTCAGTCTGAAGTAGTCCCCAACAGATCTCCAAGCACGAATCACAGCGATCTAACGTTAATGGCCCACGCTAGGATCTGCACCAAAAGATGCAGGGGGTAGGGTGAGCACCAAATGCGATGCATAAGGTACTCAGTAGGTATCATAGGCCGACTGGGCACATATAAGATAAAAGCGTAGTAACAGACAGAATTGAAGCAAGTAGTCACAGAAATCAATGAAAGGTACACAAGAACTAGCCCAGAGGGAAATCAACAGAACCACATGTGAGGCCAGCAAGCCGAATATATACACCATAGGCACAGGGGAAAGTAAGAAACAACGCACCTGGGGTCCTTGCAATAACAGTGTATACATAATAAGTTTACTAAATGGGCGGTATACCAGTAACCTCAAGTGTAAGAGGAAGAGGGAAAGAGTAATGATAGGCATGCTTAGAGATAAGAATCAAACTCAACTAATCATATCAATCTCAAATCCAGAAACTAACAGTCTAGCATTAACCAATTTCATACTTAACCATAACAGGGAACAATTTTGTAAGTAAATAGCAAGAGTCTACCTACAGTCCCCCGACCGCCCATACAACCGAGGAACACAAACAAGTGAAAACAAACCCTCCGGCATCCCATACTACCGGAGCGTACAATCAACAAACAACAAACAAGGGTGGAGCCTCAAACAATGAATGATATGATGCATGAAGATCTCAAGTGAAATGGTATCTCTGTATGTACCTCCTCCAGAGCCGATCCGGCCCAGCAGGTAGGTTCCATGGAAGGACACTTCCCGTATACCTCTACTCCACCGTATACCCTTCCTCGGGCACACGCAGCCCGAAGCCCCAGGCCCGGATGGCAAGGTCCATGGAGGTCCCTGACCCCATACTAAATCTCAGTATCAAAACATGTCATTCGGAAGCAAGTCCGGGTTCAAGATAGAAACCCAATCTCGAATATGCATGCCCAGACCCTGTCCAGGACTAAAGTAGTGGGAAAATATCTCAAAAACCCCTCCAAGGGTTCTCGGCATAACCGGGTCTAAACAGTAGAAAGTCATCTCAGGTGCTCGGTCCGACCGAGGCTAAAATCATCACAAGTAGCAAAAAAACTCAACTAGCACCCCGGCCCTGCCGAGTCTAGCGTTAATCGTATATATAAATCATAATTTTAACTTCTTTTACCCAAGAATATTCACAAGTTAAATCAAACCATTTCCAATTCATTTCCATCAAAAATAGGCCCCCGGGGCCATGCAAGGTTTAGAAAATAGTGCCAGTAGGCCCGAAGCCAAAACCGTAGTAAAACATGGATAAAACCTCTTTATATGCATGGAAATAGTATGATCAAACACAATAGCTGCCCAGCAGCTCACAATCAACCTATCGACCCTGCACAGGCCCATAGCTACTCAACAAGCATAACCAGCCTAGTAAGATAATTCTATGCCCGGGACTCGCGGACATTTCCAATATCCCACCTTCTATGTTCCAGAGTCAACAAGGCCTCACAGGACCACAAGGGTAAATAAAACATATCGGCAAGTACTACAAGCATAGGAGGAACAAAAGTAGGCGGACATGAATAAAACAGTCAAGGTCTGTGGTACCAACCTAATAATCCAACCCAAGGATGCCAGCTAGTACAATTTTATCCTATATATGCTAAGTCTAGGGAGTTTAAACCATAACCTACCTGTCGTCCAACAACAAGCTGCTAGGACGACGATGTCCAAGCTCGAACCACTCCAAGAAGCTCCAAAATAACAAAAATACCCTCCAACGAACGTCCGAATGCCCGTAGTTCCTTCACGGAAATTGTTCCTTACGTCCTAAGCTTAACAAAAACTATATATATGCAGCTTATAACTCACCTATAAACAGTTCATAATTAAGCTTAAATCGGTAGATTTCCCAAAAGAATCATAACTTGACGAAACATCCGTAGAACTTCATAAAAACGATCATAAAAGAGCCCCGAGATGGTTACCTTAGTAAACCAATTGTAAAGCTTGAATAAACACCAAGAAATACCAATTCCTATCTTTTGAAACCAGCTCCAAACGTGGTTTATCGAAGGGGAAAATGGCTGCCACGCGTAGAGGTCGCGTTTTTAGGCACGAGGGCAAACTTTAGCGATAGAAATCACCAAAAACGCACCTTGATCACTCAAGAACTCTCTTGGAACCCTCCCTTATATTTTCTCACTGTTTCAAAACTGAAATGGCATTTTAAAACGTGAAGTTGAGGTTTTAAATCGATTTTGACCCGACCCGATTCGCGACCCGGTTTCTGCCAGACAGTCCGCGGTAAAATGGTCATAACATTTTACTCCGAGATCAGTTGGACATGAGGTTTTGTGAGTTGGAAATTAGACTCGAAGACTTTCGATTTGGTATTTCGTAGGACTTCTACCTCTTTATATATTGAGAGAAAAGCTCTGAGACATTTGACCCAAAGTTCAGAAAATTTATTAAAGAAACTTACGATAACTTTTGCCGATTTGTTTGAATTCAAAACTTATCATACGACCAAACAAACGGCCCCGGGCATCGAACTACCGGTCCTGAAAAGCCTTAAATGACTTGGGGCTACTACAAACAAGCTCTAACGGTACAAGAAAGACGAAAACGCATAAATGACCGGAAGGGTCATTACATTTGTCCTCTTATCTAAGTGTTTGTATGAATTGCTTGGCTTAGAGGAATTGTGTAGAATGTCTAAGGGTCCTGTTTTACAGACTCTGAATTGTTGCTTATTGGTTTACAAGTTGTTTGTTCATTATTTGACTATGGATAGTTGACATTCGATTGGCTCGGGTACCATGCCTGGTACGGGTATACTAACGGTTGGCACGGGTACCACGCCTGGTACAAAATACTAACGGTTGGCTCGGGTATTACGCCTGGTACGGGTTTATTTTACTGCATCATCGCATTGATATTGCTGCATTGCATTGATATTGTTGCATTACATTGACTATTATTGATTCCGTGAGTGTACTAGGCTATTTTATTAAATTGTGATATTCGTTGGTAGTCCTTGAGTGACCGAGAATCCTGTTATATCTGTTGAGTTGGTCTTGGATTAGGCCGGGTTGTCTGTTTAACACTTAGGTGTTGTTTAGAAGGGATCCCAGGGTGGGTCCGGGCTAGGCAAAAATGATGATTTATTGAATTCTTTGATTGTTGTTTAGAGTTATAAAAAGTGGATTTCATGTGGGAACAAGCTAGGTAGAGACTTGTAGTCTAGGGGAGCCTATTGACTTGTTGCATATTTTCCGTACTTATACTTGATTTGTTGTACTGATTATACACTATTTTATTTGGAACTGGCTGATAATCCTACCAGTACACGGTGGTTCTGTACTGATACTGCACTTGCTTGTTTTCTTGTGAGTACAGGAAATCTTTCGGCGGTTGACGCACGACCTCACTTGTTGGCTGGACTGTTCCAGATATCAAGGGTGAGTTATTCGACCAAGCCACCTTGGTGTTTATCTTTGAGTTGTAGCCCAATTATTTCGTGCTTAGACTATCTCTTTATTGTTTTAAGTTTTGGGGTTGCATCCCCGTACTCTAATATTGGTAGTGTTTGGTAGAATGACTTTCAGATTCTAGGAGAATTTCCGCAGGTTTTATTTTAATGAAGGCCTTTTGCATTATTTGAATTGCTAGTTTATTTTCTATTTGCTGATTTTAAGCTGTTAGTCTAGGCTAAGGATTGAACTCTACAGGTTCGCTCATCGGGGATTTGGATGGGTGCCACTCACGATGGTCTGGGTCATGACAATAATCGAGTTAAAGTTCTTAATACGTATTGTAATCCGAAATAATTTTAGTAAAAAATATTTTTAATTTATCTATCATGAATACATTCATAATCAAGAGCATGTCTACAATAACAGACGTGAACTCTCAAGAACTCATACACTATATCGTAAATTTTATATCTCCTTTTTAATTAAATTTACATTTCGATTCATTTTTTTTGTTAAAAGCTTTTCAGAAAACACAAGACACCGCTATCTCACATATTTTTCTCTTTTTTTAAAAAATAAAATATAACAAAGTCAATTGAAAAAAAAATCAACCAATAAAATGTTACTTTTATCCAAATCTCAATATTTCAAATCTAATTTGAAATCAAAAAGTGAGAAACAAGAAAACTTAGGGTTTGAAAATAACTTTGATTTTAATTTCAACTTTCAGCGACCAACCTACTCTGACACTCCTCACCTAGGTACATACTTCTCTCGCAATCTCTCTTTGTTTGTTTCTCTTATAATTTGTATTTTTTTTATTGTACTGTTTTACTTGTTAATTATTAATAATTAGATGTAATTTGTTATTTGTTGTATTAATTATGAGAGGAAAAAGATAGTACTATTATGAAAATAAATCTTCTTAAATAATGAATTTAGATTCCCAAATGCAATCTTGCTCCTTTCTATAGTTGATATTATTGTCTATTTTTTTGGTTTATAATATTCTATTTTAGAAGTTAATTTGTTAGGTTTTAATTATATATTTTAAATTATTTTTTATATTTAAATATGTTGAAATTGTGAAGTTAAAGTCAAGATGATCACAAAAAATTTCAAGCCTCAAGCCACTTCAAATGTTCAGTTATTTTTGACAATGTCAATCCTATTTGATCATTAGATAAAGATAAAATATTAGATTTGGATCCTCTTGAATTCGATTCTGCTAGAAGAAAATAAATTTCAGAATATCCTTCTAATCTACATGACAATGTGAGAAAATATTACATTTAAAGAGAGCCCTGTAACTTCATGATCATTTTATTTTTTTAACAAAAAAATTTGATAAAAAATTGCATCATTTTAATCCTAATTAACTTGACACTTCATATTCTGGATGATTAGAATACAACATTAAAAAAATATAATTTTTTTACTTATATTGTTACTTGTTCAAAAATGAGATAGGAGACTACGAAAAAAATGAGCGATCATTTTACTAGAATATAGATATAAAAAGAAAGAGTTTATAAATACATGGGTCTAAATATGTTCATCATCGGTGTTTCAAGATAATGTTAAATTTAAATAATCAAGCACAATCTATTTTAACTTCTTTTGACAACTAAATCAAAAAACTAAAAGTGGATATCAAATTCATTTATATGCTTAGATTGATATTGTAAGGTATTTTTTTTAAAAGAACAAAAAGACTTTTAGAGGCCATGAGAATGAAACTTCTATAAGAAGAAGAATTTTTTTAGATCTCTTAAAGTGGCATGCAATACGAAGGAAGATTTTTAAAAAATTGTGTTAGAAAATGCTCCACAAAATAACATCATCATTTGTCTAAGTATTCAAAAAAAAATTGCGAGTTCTTATGTAAAAGAAGCACTTAAAGCAATTGTTGAAGACTTAAATGGGAGTTACTTTCAAATATTGGTTCATGATTAATTTAAAAATGTCTCTCATAAAGATCAAATGAACCTTCTTATGTGGTATGTCTACAAAGAAGATAAACTTATTGAACGATTTCTTAGTAGTGTTGTTTATGTTAAAGATACATGTAAGTCTGGCAGCGAAACGAGGAGACACCGATACCGATACCGGTCCATACCGATTCGTTATCGGTTCCGGTCGCCTCCAATTAGGGATGGGGAAGGGGGTAATCGGGAAGGGGTAACAAGACATGTTAGAATTTTTCTCCCGGATCATATCGGTCTGGTTTGTATCGGTATCGATCTGGTCTGGTCCGGTTCAGTGGGCGGGAAAACTGAGATTTCAATTCATTTTTTTAATGGACAAGGCCGTTGGGCTAGCCGGTTCCAACGGCTAGTGGGCCTCACCCAACGGTCATTTTACCCCAAACCCTTCCCCCTCCCCCCCAAAACACCCCCCTACACCCCAATCTTTTTTTAATATCCCAAAGTTTTTAAAATTATATTTTAGTCCTATTTTTTAACTATAAATACTCTAATCCCTTCATTATTTACTCACACAAATCTTCTTTTTCTTCTTCTACGCTTTCAAGTCTCATCTATAATTCTTTAGTCTCTACTACAATCTTTATTAAATTGTTAGTTTTATTAGTTTTATTAGTTTTAAAGTTTTGGTGAATTATTTTGGAGCAATTTTCAAGCTTCAAGTTTCATCGATCAATTTTTGGCTTTTGGTTATACACGTCTGATTTTACGCAGACGTTTGGTACATTCTTTTCATCTCTTTACTTATTTATTTTTTTGTATTTAATTTTCGTATTATATTTAATTTGCTTATTTTTATTACTTTAATATGGATTCCGGTGATAAAAATATTGGTAAAATTAAAAAAAATTACTTTTTGGTAGGGTCACTAATGTATTAACCAAAAAATAAAGTAGGTAGTTCTTCTAGATCTAAATCTAAAACTAGACAAGTGACTCAAATAAGAATAAATACGAATGATTTTACGCACGTAGATGAAATTGCTTTTAATATTGATAGTAATACTCAATTAGATCATGAATCTTTACAAAGAAGGTTTGATAATTTTGATGAAGAAATAGATGAAGAAGTAGAATATGATAATGATAATGATGATTATGATGATGATGAAACAGAGACACCTACTAGTCTCGCTACTGAACTCCTCCCTTCCGCTCCCGCTCCCACTTCCCCTGTACATTCTACTAGGGCTAAGCCCAAGGCTGAACGTCCTAAAAAATATATTGTGTGATAATTTATGACTCAAAGTGAGGGTAAAACTCAAGCTATTTGTAATAAATGTAAACAAGTTTTGAATCATAAAACTATGAGAAAGGGGGGTGGGACAGGATATTTAAGTAGTCATTTACTGAAATATTGTAAACTTCAATTTTTGCAAGCTAAGGCTATAGACGAAGCTAGAAAAAATGGTACTCCCCTTCCTGATACATCTGTAGGAGTAGGGCATTCTAACATGGTTCAAACACAGTTAAACACTTCTAATGTTTCTGGCCCTAGCACACATCGCAGATATAGTAGAGAAAGAGATCTCGAAGAATTATCTAAAATGATTATTGTTACTGGCTTGCCTTTTAGTTTTGCTGAAAATCTCGATTTTATTCATTATATTCAAATAGTGTATAATCCATCTTTTAAAGGTTTTTCAAGAAACACAATTAAAAAACTATTTTTGATTATCAAGGTCAATATTTTCATTATCTTCGTTGTTTATTTTACTATAAAACTTGTAAAATGACTATCATTTCTGATATGGGTCGTAGTGTTAATGGTAATGATTATTTCACTATTATTGGTCATTGAATTGATGAAAATTGGAACATGCAAAAAAGAATTTCAGGTTATAAAGTTTGTTAAATGAAGAAAATCGGTAGTTACATAGCTCAAACTATTGTAGAAGTTTTAGATTTTTATGAAATTTGTAATAAAGTAATTAGTGTAACCCTAGATAATGCTTCTAATAATACAAATGCTGTTGATCAACTAAAATTTGTACTTTTCCCTATTTATGATGATGCTTTTTATATTAGGTGTGTTGCACACATATATAATTTGATTGTAAGAGATGGTATAGCAATGTATAATAATGGTTGTATGAAATGTGAAATTGCTTGGCATTTTATTTTTATATGTAAAGTAAAGAGTAGACGTAAAGATTTTGAAAACCGTTGTACAGAATTTAATCTTTCGATTAGAAAAATTTCAAAATCAGTGTCTACTTGATGTAATTCTTTATAGTTTATATGAAATGCTTAAAATTGCTTATGAATATAGAAAGCCTGTACAAATAGTTTAGAATGCTCATAATGCCTATATGGATTATAGAATTACTGAAAGTGATTGGGATGACGTAAATGATCTTATAGATTTTTATTTTTTTTATTTAGCTACAAAAATAAATATTTGAACTTCATTATCCAACTATTTGTTCAATTTTACCAAATATTTATACTATTTCTGATAAAAAAATTTAAATTAAAAAATAATGAAAGGTTTAAAGAGTCCATTAAGAGAATGATTGAAAAATTTAAAAAATATTTTTTTCCTGTTTCTCAAATTTATTTAACTGCTTGTTTATTAAACCCAACTTACAAAGAAATAGGTGCATCACGAATGGTTGAAAATATATATTTAAATTTAAATATTCAAGATGACGAAGTACCTAGTTTGACAATAATTAAAGATAGCATAAAAATTGAAGCTAAAAAATTGTATGACTTGTATAATTCTAGTAGAATAAATGAAGTAGTACGTAATGAAGAACCTGAAACTTCTAGGAGTAGATTTGAAGATAATATTGATGATATGCTAGAAAATTATCTTGGTCTTACTTCTAATGAAAATAATGATTTTGATGAATATCTTAATCAGGGAACGGAAAGTATTAGGGATGCACAAGGCCATCATCAACTTTTAGAATGGTGGAGGAATCGCGGCAAGGTATTTCCAAAACTTCAACTGGTGGTTCGAGATGTGCTAGCTATTCAAGCATCTTCAGTAGCTTCGGAGGGCGCTTTTAGTGCAACAAGATTTCAAATTGGAGAGCATAGGTATTCATTAGTACCAGACAGCTTGGAGATATCAGTATTGTTTAGAGATTGGATCAATGGCGAGTGAAAGAATTATGGGTGTCTAAATTTGCCTGCCTAATTTGAATATGATATAGATACTATTTTGGTAGAGAGCAGTGAAGACGACATGGATGCATTGGAGGAACAAGCACAACAACCACTTTCAGAATATGTTACCAAAGAAATGTTAGAAGATCTAAGACAAGACTATTTTGAAAATTACAGATATGAGTATAATAATCGAGGCTTAATTCAAACAGAACCCTTCCTAGAAGGTGGCTGCGTAGATTAGGTCCTCTTCTAATATTTGTAATACAAATTGTACCACTTAATTTTTTATGAATAAAATTATAGTCTATTTGCCTTAAATTTTTTTAATTATTGTCTTCAATTTAATACAAGTCTTTTTTATATATTTCAGTTTTCAAGACTTTAACAAGCTAATTACAGTTTAATTTTTTTTGCAAACTTAAGTTACAATTTGAAATTTAAAAGGTTTGAAAATTGAAAGTTTGATATAGTTTAAAAAGTTTCAAACTTAAGTAAGTAAGTTATTTATAGTTTGAAAATTTTAAATATAAACTTTAAGACTTAAGACTTAAGACTTAAGAGTTTGAAATTTAACTTTAAGAGTTTGAAATTTAAACTTTTAAAGAAGTATAACTTATTAAGTTATACTTTTAAAAGAAATATTAAATAAGTTATAAATTTTAAAACTTTTTTAATTATAAATAATTAAGTTTTAATTTAATTATTTTTTTAAAAAAAAAAAAAGAATCCGAGATTCCGGTCCAGTACTATTCTGATCCGATCCCGGTAGGTACCAATTCGGGATGGGTACAGAGAAAAGTACTGGTACATCCGGTACCAGTTTCTGTTAGGGTTTGTCCTGAATTTCCTACTTTATTTGAATTATACCATAATTGTGTTTTACTTGAAAAAGGTTTTCTTGGTGGAACAAGTTTCCTTGTACAAAAAGATCTCTTCCATATTTGGTTAACCTTTTCTTGAAGGAGAAGTTTGGACTTCTATAAATTAAAGATCCCTCTTCTCATACCATAACACAATAGCATGTAACGACCGGGTCTGTCGTTACGAGTAGTCCAATCGTGCCATGTTTTAGAGTTAGAAAACTCCGAATTTGGAGGTTTGAAATTCTAGGCTAGGCTAGTCTCGGCCGGTTTAGGAGCGAGGCATGGTCTAGGGCTATCTGGTTAAGGATGGGGTCGGATGTCTTGTGTTGAGCTAGTTTTCCTCATAGCTAAAACATAAAGGAGTCCGGGAGACTTTTCGGAATCGAATTTGGGTAAGTAGAACTCCCGAAATTGAGGTCGACGTGAAGGGATTATTTCGGGACGTCGGAAAAAAAAGTGTGTTGTAAAATAGACTGATTTTGGAGGTTTTATGACTTTCTATCCCGTGTCAACCACTATATAGTGGTTGACACTTCGCCGTAGCAAAAAAATTACCGCTACAACGGAACCACTATAGCGGAGCGGACCGCTATAGCGGGCTCGATGAGAATTAAAGCTGAAACATTCCCCAAAACATTCAATTTTCACAATTTCATTTTGGGAAAAGGGCAAGGCAATTCCAGGCGTTTTTCATTCATTTTTCCATTATTTTCTTCCCTAAGGTAAGGTTTCTACTCCCCAGTCTTCGTAATACTTTTCCTATGCGGTAGAATTGCTAGGAGGGAACTTGGGGGAAGGTCAGAATAACTTAGGAATGGTAAAATCTAGGGAAGAAGGGGGATTCTAGACTTGAATGTTCTTGGGTGTTGTTAAAAGTAAGTATTATGATCATAGGTTGTTAAATTCCCTATTTTTATCCGTAAAAATGATAGAACTAGAGAAATTAACGGTGGAAAGTCCGGGAAAAGGGTGGGAGGATCATGGGTGGCCTGAGGTTTTGGGATTCGTTGTAATCCGGATAATATGCAGGCCTTATTTGTTAATTTCATGTACTTGTATGTTATTTTAGACCAAGAACGAGAAAGGAATCCGGAACACGGGAAAGCTCGGGTTGAATAGAGCTTGGATCATTCGAGGTAGGTGATGGCTTACGATTTCTGTGAATATTGTATGTGCTTGTACTCTTATCTAAGTGGTTGTGTGAATTGCATTGCTTAGAGGGATTGTGTAAAAGTCTAAGGGTCCTGCTTTACATTCTGTGAGTTGAACAATGTGTACTTGTTGGTTTACAATTTGTGTGTTCATATATTGACTGTAGATTGTTGACATTTGGTTGGCATGGGTACCACACCTGGTACAGATATACTAACAGTTGGCACAGGTACCACGCCTGAAACGGGTATAAAAAATAGTTGGCACGGGTACCACGCCTGGCACAGGTATACTAACGGTTGACATGGGTACCACGCCTGGTACAGGTATAACAAGCGGTTGCACGGGTACCACGCCTGGTACGAATTACTAACGGTTAGCACAGATACCATGCCTGGTATGAATTACTAACGGTTGGCTCGGGTACCATGTCTGGTACGGGTTTATTTTCTGTATCATTGCATTGTTATTGATTGTATTGCATTGACTGATATTGGTTCCATGAGCGAACCGGGTTGTTCATTGAATTGTTATATTTACTGGTGGTCCTTGAGTGACCAAGAATTCTGTTATATCTGTCGAATTGGTCTTGGTTTAGGCCGGGTTATCTGTTAACACTTAGGTGTTGTCTAGAGGGGATCCCAGGGTGGGTTCGGGCTAGGCAGAAAGGATGGTTATGTGTATCTGACTATTGCTTATGGTTATTAGGGGTGGATTTCATGCGGTAACAAGTTAGGCAGAGACTTGTAGTCTAAGGGAGCCTGTTAGTATTGTTTCTTCCATACGTTTTACTTGATATTGTTGTACTGCTTATACACTGTTTATTTGGAAACTGGCTGATGATCCTACCAGTACACGGTTGTGGTGTACCGATACTGCACTTGCTTGTCTTTCTTGTGAGTACATGAAATCTTCCAACGGCTGAGACGCGACCTCATCTGTAGTACCAGCATTCCAGACTTCAAGGGTGAGCTGTTCGATCAAGCTGCCTTGGATCTATCTTTAGAGTTGTAGCCCATTTGTTTCGGGCTTAAACTATTTCCTTCATGTTTTAGGGTTGCATCCCCGTACTCTAGACCTTGGTAGATTTTTTGGTACTGCGATGTTCAGGTTCTAGGGGATAATTTCTGCAGGTTAATGTTAATGAAGTATTTTTCCTAAATTATTGAATGCTAGTTTACTTTCTGCACTTTGTTTTAAGTTGTTAGAACGGTTAAGTTCGGGGCAGCGATGGTTCTCTCACCTGGGGGTTGGGTGAGTGCCACTCACGGCGGTCTGGGTCATGACAAAGATGGTATCAGATCCCTAGGTTCGTTGATCTCATCGTACCAAACAGGTCTAGTAGAGTCCTGCGGAATGGTGCGGAGACGTTCGTACTTTTCTTCGGGAGGCTATGGGGCTTTTGGAAAAACTATCTCTTCCTTCTTTCCTTCGTGCTATAACTTGATTCCAATTGGTATCTGGTGATAAAAATTGTTATCTAACCTTATTCACTCTTCTGTCCGTAGATTGTTAACACAAGGAATAACGGAGCTAGAGCAGCGGTCCCAGCAGCAGGCCCGGCTGTTCATGGTAGAGGAAAGGGAAGGGGCATAGGACGAGGTAGAGCAACACCCGCCAGGGGTGGGGCTCGAGCTTCTGCTGATGCACGTGAGGTAACCCCTCCCCCACCTCAGGAGCATGTTGCTGAGGATGTAGAAGAAGTGGTTGTAAAGGATGAAGGGGCGCAGACAGAGGTGGCACTGATTGGGGGTGCAGGCCTTCCTGCTATGACACCGAAAGCCTTTTAGCAGTCTTGGAATATTCTGAGTGGGTTGGTTGGTGCTGGAGCCATACCCGCAGCTTATGCAAATCAGGCCTTGGATACTCAGCCAACGGTTACTACAACGCCTAGGATGGACGCAACTTCGGGCATGAATGATTTCTTCAGGCCAATGCTAGGCCCAGTGATGACAGGGAATGAGCATGAGATGCTGAACAAGTTTCTCAAGCTGAAACCCCCTACGTTTCAGGGTACTGATATGGAGGATGCTTATGAGTTCATATTGGATTGCTATGAGAGGTTGCATAAGTTGGTATTGTACATCGGCATGGGGTTGAATTTGTCACTTTTCAGTGACAGGGTGATGTCAAGCAGTGATGGAGGTATCATGTTGAGTGTCGGTCTTCTGTTTTACCTCTACTGACTTGGAGCAGTTCCATGCCTTGTTCTTGGAGAAGTACGTACCCCGTACTTTGAGGTACCGGAAGAAAGATGAGTTTTTGAACTTAGAACAGGGTGGCATGTCGGTCTTGGCTTATGAGGCCAAGTTTCATGCCTTGTCTTGTTTTGCTACACAGATGTTGGGGTCCGAGGAGGAACGGGTCCGGTTGTTTGTCAAGGGTCTAAATACTGAACTACAGGTACTGTCAGTGTATATGACTTTTTCAGGAAAGGGATTTACTGATGTGGTGGATTATGTGAAGAAGTTAGAGGGAGTTAGGCAAGCGGGGCAGGCTAAGGTTTTTGCCAAGAAGCCCCGGAATGAGGGAAACTATGGTGGTTCATACTCGAGGGGCCAGAATCAGCAGGCTTACTCGGCCCGTCCTTTTCAGTCAGCCTTGCCAGCTACTACAGGTGGTAGTCAGGGGGATCAGTCTTCAGCTCCTAGAGGCCAGGGAGCATCTTATACATCAGCTAGAAGACCTATACTTGACCGTGGTTGCTTCCATTGTGGTGATCTGGGCCACTTTAAGAGGGAGTGTCCACATAGGCAGATAGGTAATCAAGGTCAGCAGCCGCTTAGAGCAGTGGTCCTGGCAGGCAGAGCCGGTAATGTTAGGGGTCGTCCACAGGGTGAGCGAGGTAATTTTCAGGGAGGCCGGGGAGACAGGGGGAACGGCGGTGCAGGCAGGGGTGCAACACAGCCGGCCTAGGAAGTTGCCCGGATTGATGATCGAGCTCATTGCTATGCTTTTCCAGGAAGGACCGAGGTGGAAGCCTCAGATGCGGTGATCACATGTACCATTCTTGTCTGTGATAAAATGAATTCGGTATTATTTAACCCAAGTTTTACATATTCTTATGTATCTATGAGTTTTGCGTTGGGTTTGGACCTAATTTGTTATATCCTTGATTCCCCTATCCATGTTTCTACCCCAGTTGGAGAGTCTGTGATTGTGACTCATATTTATCGTGACTGTTCTGTGGTGTTTGTGGGATTGCATACTTGGGTAGACTTGGTAATTTTGGATATGGTTGATTTTGATATTATCTTAGGTATGACTTGGCTATCTCCTTATCATATTGTGTTGAACTGTAACACCAAGACTGTGGCTCTAGAAATTCCGGGTAAGGATAGACTAGAGTGGGAAGGTGTGTACAGGCCTAAGCTAGTTAAGATAATATCATTTCTTCGGGCTAGAAAGCTAGTGGGGAGGGGGTGTCTAGCCTTCTTGGCTCATCTTCGGGAAGATAGCGTGGAGTCCCTGTCTATTGAGTCAGTTCCGGTGGCTTCTAAATTTTTAGAGGTATTTCCAGCGGACCTGCCTGGTATGCCTCCGGACAGGGACATAGATTTCTGTATTCATTTGGAGCCAGGCACTCATCCTATTTCCATTCCTCCGTATCGTATGGCTCCAGCAGAGTTAAGGGAACTTAAGACTCAACTGTAGAAACTCCTAGATAAGGGATTTATACGTCCTAGTGCTTCGTCTTGGGGTGCTTCGGTTTTATTCGTAAAGAAGAATGATGGTAGTATGCGGATGTGCATAGACTATAGGCAGTTGAATAAGGTGACCATACGCAATAAGTACCCCCTACCCCGTATAGATGATTTGTTTGACCAGCTTCAGGGTGCATCGGTATTTTTGAAAATCGACTTGAGATCGAGATACCATCAGTTAAAGATTAGGCCTGAGGACATTCTAAAAACTACTTTTTGGACTCGGTATAGGCATTACGAGTTTCTAGTAATGTCATTTGGTTTGACCAATGTGCCGACAGCATTCATGAGTTTGATGAATGGAGTATTCAAGTATTATTTGGATTCCTTCGTGATTGTGTTTATCGATGATATTTTGATCTACTCTAAGAGTAGGGAGGAGCATGCTATTCATCTCCGTATTGTGTTGGATATCTTGAGACGCCATAACCTTTATGCGAAGTTCAATAAGTGTGAGTTTTGGTTGACTTCAGTGGCATTTTTCGGGCATGTAGTGTCAGAACAGGGGGGTGATGGTAGATCCCCATAAAATTAAAGCAGTCAAGAGTTGGGCCCGGCCTAGCTCTGTGACTGAGGTGAGGAGTTTTATTTGGCTCGTAGGGTACTACTGGAGGTTTGTTGAGGATTTTGCGTCTATTGATACTCACCTGACCAGGCTGACATAGATAGATGTACCATTCGTGTGGTCTAACAAGTGCGAGGAGAGCTTTCAAAAGCTCAAGACACTTTTGACCATGGCTCCTATATTGTCCTTGCCGGTTGAAGGTAAAGACTTTATTGTTTACTGCGATGCTTCACATTCTAGTTTGGGTGCTGTGTTGATGCAGGATAAGAATGTGATAGCCTATGCATTCAGGCAGTTGAAGGTGCATGAGAGAAATTACCCGACTCACGACTTAGAGTTGGCAGCGGTGGTTTTTGCACTAAAGATTTGGAGACACTATCTTTATGGTGTCAGGTGTGAAGTGTTCACTGATCATCGCAGTTTGCATCATGTGTTCACTCAGAAGGATTTGAATCTGAGGCAAAGAAGGTAGATGGAGTTATTGAAGGACTATGATATGACTATTCAGTACCATTCGGGTAAGGCTAATGTGGTGGCAGACGCATTTAGCCGAAAAACAATTAGCATGGGTAGTTTGGCTTGTTTGGGGGTGTCCAAATGACCACTAGCAAGAGAAATTCGGGCTTTAGAGGCCAAGTTTATGCACTTGGGTGTTTCAGATCAGGGTGGGTTGTTGGCCAGTATTGAGGTCAAAGTCACTTTCATAGAAGAAATAAAGGCCAAACAGTTTCAGGATCCAAAACTGGGTAAGCTTAGAGGTAAGGTAATATTCGTGGAATCCAGAGATGTCACGCTAGACTTTGTCAGAGTGTTAAATTTCAGGGGGAGGATTTGTGTTTCTCGGGTTGATGGTACAATTCAGAAAATGTTAATAGAAGCTCATGGTTCACGATACTCAATTCATCTGGGTGTGACTAAAATGTACAGGAACTTTAGGCAGCGTTATTGGTGGCCCGGGATGAAATGGGACATAGTAAATTTTTTGTCCAAGTGTCAGAACTGCGAGCATGTAAAGTATGAACATCATAGACCTGCAGGACTACTTCAGAGAATGCCAATTCCAGAGAGGAAGTGGGAAAGGATAGCCATGGATTTCGTGGTGGGTCTTCCCAAGACACTGGGGAAGTATGACTCAATTTGGGTCATTGTTGACAAGCTGACCAAGTCTTCTCATTTCATTCCGGTCAGGGTAGATTACAATTCGCAGCAATTGGCTAAGATCTACGTGAAGGAGATTGTGAGATTGCATGGGGTGCCACTGTCCATCATTTCAGACAGGGGTACGCAGTTTACTTCCAAGTTCTGGGGTAAGCTACATGAAGAGTTGGGTACACAACTCACTTTTAGTACAACCTTCCATCCTTAGACTGATGGTCAGTCGGAGAGGATGATCCAGGTATTGGAGGACATGCTGAGAGCATGTGTGATGGACTTTGGGGGTCATTGGGACCAGTTTCTACCATTGTGTGAATTCTCATACAACAATAGCTATCACTCCAGTATTGACATAGCACCATTTGAGGCATTGTATGGGAGGAGCTGCAGATCACCGGCTGGGTGGTTTGAGAAAGGCGATGTAAAACCTTTAGGAGTGGAACTGGTAAGGGAAGCACAGGAAAAGGTAAGGGGCATTCAGGCCAAGTTACTGGTTTCCCAAAGTATGTAGAAGGAATATGCAGATCCCAAGGTCCGGGACATGGAATTTCAAGTTGGTGAACAAGTATTGTTGAAGGTGTCACCAATGAAGGGAGTTATACGGTTTGGTAAGAAGGGAAAGCTTAGCCCTCGGTTCATTGGTCCGTTTGAAGTTCTTGAGATTATGGGGCCAGTGGCTTACAAGTTAGCACTGCCACCCAGTTTGTCGGGCGTCCATCCGGTATTCCATGTATCCATGCTTAAGCGATACCATGGGGATGAGGACTACATCATCAAGTGGGATGAGGTACTTTTCGATAAAGATCTTCGTTATGAAGAGGAACCAGTCATGATTCTTGCTCGGGTTCAGTGGAAGCATCGTCCGATTGAGGAAGCCACTTGGGAAACCGAGAAGGACATGCGGGACAAGTACCCTCAAATGTTTGAGAATTCAGGTACTACACTTTCTTTCTTTTATTTCCAAAAATTTGGGTTTGATTGTTTGGAGATGAACGATGGAAAAATTGGTATCTATTGTAATGACCGGGTCCGTCATTACGGGTAGTCCAATCGTGCCATGTTTTAGAGTTTGAAAACCCCAGATTTGGGGGTTTGAAATTCTGGGCTAGGCAGGTCTCGGCCGGTTTAGGAGTGAGGCATGGTCTAGGGCTATCCGGGTAAGGATGGGATCAGATGTCTTGTATTGAGCTAGTTTTCCTCGTAGCTAATACATAAAGGAGTCCGGGAGACTTTTCAAAATCAAATATGGGTAAGTAGAACTCCCGGAATCGAGGTCGACATGATGGGGTTATTTTGGGACATCGGAAAAATAAGTGTGTTCTAAAATGGACTAATTTTAGAGGTTTTACTACTTTCTGTCCCATGTCAACCGCTATAGCGGTTGACACGTCACCGTAGCGGCCTCCGCCATAGCGGAAAAATTACCGCTATAGCGGAGGTCAACGTCGGTCATCCTCCACCATAGCGGGCGACTCCGCTACAGCGAAACCGCTATAGCGGAGCGAAATGTTATAGCAGGTTCGACGAAAATTAAAGCTGAAACATTCCCCAAAATATTCAATTTTTAAAATTTCATTTTGGGAGAAGGGCAAGGAAATTCTAGGCGTTTTTCCTCCATTTTCCATTATTTTCTTCCCTAAGGTAAGGTTTTTACTCCCCAGTCTTCGTAATACTTTTCCTATGCGGTAGAATTGATAGGAGGAAACTTGGGGAAAGGTTGGAATAACCTAGGAATGGTAGAATCTGGGAAAAAAGGGGGATTCTAGACTTGAATGTTCTTGGGTGTTGTTAAAAGTAAGATATTATGATCATTGGTTGTTAAATTCCCTATTTTTATCTGTAAAAATGATAGAACTAGGGAAATTAATGTTTGAAAGCCCAGAAAAAGGGTGGTATGATCATGGGTGGCCTGGAGTTTTGGGATTCCCTGTAATCCGGGTAATGTGCAGGGGAAAGGTTGGAATAACCTTTAAAGTTTGCAATCATAAGCTTTCGCATGACGCCCTCTTGATTTCGAACCTAACTAGTGGTATCAGAGCCAATGATCCAATGGTCCAATGATCCAATAGATTCAATTAATCAATAATCCAATAATCTAATTGGTCCAGTGATCCAACGATCCCACGATCCAACGGTCTAACAATTGAACGAGGTTGAAGACAGGTTTAAGGCGGTTTCAAATCAAATTGCAAAAATTTAATGATAATGAAGATTTTTGTTCAGATACTACATGTGGTGAAGGAATTTCAAGTTTCAACCATATTTTCAACATATCTGCTGTTGCATCTTTAAAAATAAAAATAAAATATCTTTAAACCATTTCTAACCACAATATTTTAAATCTTATTTTTAACTATGGAAAGCAGCAGTGATGAAGATGGTGTGAAGAAGAATATGAAGATTAAATTTGCCAAAAAATTCAAGTCAAGGGGAAATTTGTTAGAGTTTGTCCTGAATTTCCTACTTTATCTGAATTATATCATAATTGTGTTTTACTTCAAAAAGGTTTTTTTGGTGGAAAAGGTTTCCTTGTAGGAAAAGATCTCTTTCATATTTGGTTAACTCTTTCTTGAAGGAGAAGTTTGGACTTCTATAAATTGAAGATTCCTCTTCTCATACCATAATACAATAGCATCCACAATGTAGTCATCAAAAGAGTCTTATTTAGGGGGAGATTTTCTCTCAGTAGCTTTTCTGCTTTTTAATATTAGTATTTCATATATAGGCCAATTGGCCAAATAATATAATAGTATTATACTTTTTAGACTTTTAGCATATTTTTTCTTTGTCATCTGATTTATCGCCTTTAAAGTTTGAAATCATAAGCTTTTGCATGGCACCCTCACGATTTCAAACCCAATAAGTGGTATCAGAGCCAATGATCCAATGGTCCAGTGATCCAATGAATTCAATTAGTCAATAATCTAACGATCTAATGAGTCCAGTGATTCAACGATCTAATGGTCCAATAATTCAACGAGATTGAAGACAGGTTTAAGGCGGTTTCAAATCAAGTTGCAATAATTTGATGATAATGAAGATTTTTGTCCAGATACTACATGTGGTGAAGGAGTTATAAGTTTCAACTATACTTACATAAAACACACATGTTTAGGAGCTAATTACTCTTTTTCCCACTACTTTTCCTTCAGATATATTGCAATCCCGCTAGATACATCCCAATCTCATCGGATATATCTCACACCACTCGGATACATCAGCATCTTTGGTTTTATCTCGGATACGATATACGCATGTATCTGAGGGGTTACAATATGTATCTGTATGTATCTGAGGGATTGCAACATGTATCCGAGGGTTAGGATGTATCCGATGGGTGAGATGTATCCGAGGTGAGGTGATGTATCCAAAGGTTTTTTTTAGTTAACATGTAGTATATTAAGTAATTAAAATAAAGTAGTGGGAGAGTTAGTAAATACGGTAAGGAGGTATGTCTCTTTAGGTAGTTTATCTAGTCCCAGTTCTGATCGGCATGCCCTTTGAAGGACGCCGATTCCAGTCCTATTTTGAAATATTCTGGTCAGGCTATACCAATTTTGGGTCCGCCGCCAGCCTTAGATACATCTGCATAGTTATTGAAAGACAATATTCTTTGATTTAGAGCTTAATTTGAGTTCATCACAAATTCGAGACAAGATTATGATGAAGCTAGTAATATATAGAAAAAAATCAATGATCTTAATTTTTTTTATGAAAGA
Organism: Jaltomata sinuosa; assembly: GCA_003996215.1. Lineage (NCBI taxonomy): Eukaryota > Viridiplantae > Streptophyta > Magnoliopsida > Solanales > Solanaceae > Jaltomata > Jaltomata sinuosa. The sequence goes on along the minus strand of QJPP01005915.1, from coordinate 7,146 downwards.
TCTCCTTTGACATACATTGTTTTGTTCATTAATTGTAATTGACTCTTGTGGATATTGTAAAGAAGCATCATGAGATAGATTATTTTTTTGATATTTCTACTAGTGTTTTGAATATTGTTAGATGTTCTTTTAAGTGTAGGTAGATTCTTAGAGATGATCAAGTAAAAAAATTAGTGAAATTACTAGTTCTCGGTGAAGTTCATAAAGAAAGTAAATTGAATTAACAACTTGGAGCTTAGAGGGAAAGGACCCGTTGAAATTCTCATTTTAAGATAGTGTAGAACTTTATTATTTTATTCTCCTCAATTTTTCATGTACTTGAAATTCTTGTTAAGAAGGATTCAAATTATCACGAGAGATTAATGACCAAAAATTTAGAAGATAACATAATATCTTATGAGTTTGTGTATACAGTGCATTTGATGTTGAAAGTGTTGACAATTTACACATGATTTTGATATGTCTTTGCCAAAAAAAATCAAGATATCGTAAGTGCTATAAAATTTTGTTGGTTTCACAAAAAGAAAATTCTAATCTAGGAGAGATTCTAAATGTGATTCTTTGATAAAAGATATTTTTTGATTTTGTGCCAAGCATGATATTGTGATCCCTGAAATGAATAAAAATTATGCTCTTTAAAAATCAAATAAGATCTCAACTTGCAGAGCTTAGCAATCATTTTGATGAGGTGAATATTGATCTGCTTCTTGGTATGACTAATTTTGAGTTCAAATAATTCTTTTACAAATTATGATAAGGTAGAATTATGAAACTTACAATATATTAGCAGGATGAGTTTAGTGTTTTCAAGCTTGAGGATCTTAGTTTTGAGTTTGACAATTATATTGACTATTTGCAAAAAGTAGACAATGATTTCTCCAACTTGAAAAAACTTGAAGATTTTTCAGAGATATTGGTTAAAACAAATTTTTACAAGACTTGGAGACTTGTTTATTTGCTTGTGAAGTTGAGTTTAATATTATCTTTCTCAACTGTAACAATGGAAAGAGTTTCTTCTTCGATAAAGCATATTAAAAATGACCTTTGTAGTAGAATTGTTGATGAATTTTTGAATGATTGTTTAGTTTGTTACATAGGATGACGTATTTAAAAGTATATGCAATGAGGCAATCATTGATCGTTTTCAAAATACGACAAGTAGTAGAGTATAATTGTAATGATGGTATATCTATACCGATTCTATCTGAACTCTCTTATTGAGAATATTTATTCAATATTATGCCTTGAAGAGGACTCGAACCTCCATGATCTTTAGCAATAGATTTTGAGTCTCGCGTGTCTACCATTTTACCACCAAGGCATTTTGAAAGTGTATTGTATTTCATGAATATGATATCTATCTAGTTTGATGTATAAAATATATAACAAAGGTGGATCTATTGATCGATCATGTCATATAAACCGAGTTGGACATCCAATTTATTTATTTTAACACATTTTGTTTAAGTGATTTGTTTATGAAAAATTTCAGTATTCATTTTTTGTTCGATCATTATTGCGCACTAATTTATTTTATTGAAGACTCACAAACTTAAAATTCTGAATTTGCCTTTATTCATGAAAAAAACATAGAAAAAATTTAATCATAGATAATATGATAATAAGCTTTACTCCGAACTCTTTTTTCTGCTAGTAGATCTTTTGTCCTGTTTTGCTCTTTGAAGTCAAGTCTTTTCTTGAATTTTATTTTACGATAATAACAATACTCTTTCAATTTCATTTTATTTATAGGCGCATTCAAGTATCAGTTTTCTTTTCACACAAATAAGTATGTGTACAATATCAAAATAATTATTGAATATCATTATTTTATTTTAATAATTATTTTTAAAAAAAATTCAAACACAACTTGTGTACAATAGTTTGATAGATAAATCTTGTATTATTCAATTTAATTTTTCCAAAGTTGTGAAATAATATATTTATGAGTATGATATCAAATATTTTTAGATGTATTTAAATAGAGAAGATCAAAGGTAGATTCTTGATTAAGTTAATGAATTTTATATTTTTCAATAGAATAATTATAAAAATTAATTAAAATATATCATGCAAAAATAAAATTTAAATCAAAGCTATTGACTTATATTAAAATTAGAAATATTAATAAAAGTTTGCTGATAAATAAGGATCAAAGGAACACTAGCACTTTACGTCTATTGTAACAATCGGGTTTATCGTTACGGGTAAACCATTCTTGCCAAATTTTGGGTTAGAAAACTTTCGGGTTTGGGAGTTGAAAATTCTGGATTAGGCTAGTCTCGATCGGTTTTGGAGCGAGGTAAGGTCTAAGGTAATCCGGATAAGGATTGAGTTAGATGTCTTGGTTCGAACTGGTTTTCCTTGTAGCTAAGACATAGAGGAGTAAGAGGGACTTTTCGGAATCAAATTCGGGTAAGTAGAGCTCCCAAAATCGAGGTTGATGTGAAGGGGTTGTTCCGAAATATCGGAAAAATAAGTGTGTTGTAAAATGGATCAATTTTAGAGATTTCTCGACATTCTATCCGTGACGAGCGCTACCACTCCGCCACGGCGACCTCCTCTATAGCGGAATAATTATCGCTATAGCGGAAGTCAAGACGGTCAACTTCTGCCATAGCGGTTGACTCCACTACGGCGGTACCACTATAGCGGAGCAGGGACCGCTATAGCGGAGTGATGGGACCAGAAAACCTAGAAAATGGGTTTTTAATTTCATTCTCTCCCATTCAGCCACAAAAATAGATGAGAGCTATTCCAAAAACCCTCTTAGGTGCCTCCAAGGCTTGGGAGCCATGGGGAGGAGGAATTCCAGTAAAAAGGACGCGAAACCACGGATTCGGGCCTGCAGAACCGCCAGGAATGCCTCCACGGAGCCAGAAATGCACGATTGCAGCTGCTTGGCGTCCAGGTAGGCTAGGTTTCTTCCAAGAGTAGATTGATCGCTTTCATTTTCGTATTATTGTATAGAATGAAAGGGAGAATCCATGGTTAGGCCTTCGGGCACTGACTCTGGAGGAAGTTGTTGAATTGTTGGATTACTTTGAAAATGGTAGAATGGGAATAGGGTGTTGTGATATTCTAGGAATTGCTTAAATTGTGTGATTTGGCTAATAAAAATGCAGAAACTAGAACATCGGAAGGTTCGGAGAACCAGAAAAGGGTTAGTAATTAACAAATGTGTAAGGAACGGAAGTTCTGGACTAATTGGTATAATTAGGATAATTGTTTGGTTGTGTTCTAAGGCTGGGAAGGGTTTTTCCAGGTTGTATTTGGTCTTAGGAAGAGGGTCAGGAATAAATGTAATTAACTGTATGTTTAAAGGGGCCAACCCGGGTTAGTCTTTGGACGGGATTTGACGGTTCATAGTGTACCCAGAATTGGGTAGGTGATAGCTTACGATTCCTGTGAATGTTGTATATTTTGTACTCTTAACTAAGTGTTTGTATGAATTGCATGGCTTAGAGGAATTGTGTAGAATGTCTAAGGGTCCTGTTTTACAGTTTGTGAATTGAACGGTGTGTTGCTTGTTGGTTTACAAGTGTTGTTCATTATTTGACTATAGATTATTGACATTCGGTTTGCTCGGGTACCATTCCTGGTACGGGTATAACAAATGGTTGGCACAGGTACCACGCCTGGTACAGGTATAACAAATGGTTGGCAGAAGAGTTATGCTGATCGTAGGCTTCTAGCCTTGGAGTTTAGTGTCGGTGACTTGGTGTTTCTCCGTGAATCACCCATGAAGGGCGTGATGAGATTTGGTAGGCGGGGCAAGCTTAGCCCCAGGTACATTGGGCCGTTTGAGATTCTTCAGAGGGTTGGTAGCGTTGCCTATCAGTTAGCCTTGCCTCCGATGTTTTCAGCTATACATCCTGTATTTCATGTTTCGATGTTGCGTCGGTATGTCCTAGATGAGTCTCATGTGTTACAGTGGGATTCAGTTCAGTTGGGTGAAGGTTTAGCCTTTGTTGAGGAGTCGGCAGCTATTTTGGCCAGAGATGTCAGGAGATTGAGGTCTCGAGATATCCCGGTTGTTAAGGTTCAGTGGAGGCACCGTCCAGTTGAGGAGGCTACCTGGGAGACCGAGAGAGATATGCGGGCTTAGTATCCGCATCTATTTTAGCCTTCAGGTACCCCCTTTACCTTGACTTTCGAGGATGAAAGTCCTTTTTAGTAGTGGATGATGTAATGACCCTTCCGATTATTTCCACGTATACGTTTTTCTTGAACCGTTAGAGCTTGTTTGTAGCGGCCCCAAGTCACTTAAAGCTTGTCAGGACCTTTATTTCGGTGCCGGGTCCATTTGTTTGGTCGTATGATAAGTTTTGAAGACAAGTAAGTCGGCAAAAGTTATCGTAAGTTCCTTTAACAAATTTCCTGAACTTTGGGTAAAATGTCTCAGGGCATTTCTCTCAATATATAAAGAGTTAGAAGTCCCCCAAAATACCAACTCGAAGGTCTATGAGTCTAGTTTCCAATGCACAAAACCTCACGTCCAACTGATCTCTGAGTAAAAAGTTATGACTGTTTTACCGCGGACTGTCTGGCAGAAACGGGTTGCGAACCGGGTCGCGAATCGGGTCGGGTCAAACTCGATTTAAGCCTCAACTTCACGTTTTAAAATGCCATTTCAGTTCTGAAACAGTGAGAAAACATAAGGGAGGATTCCAAGAGAGTTCTTGAGTATCAAAATCGTGCGTTGGTGAGTTGCGAGCCTAAGTTTGAGAATTTATTAACATCGCGTGTATTTGAAAATATTTAATTTAAAAGTTGAATGTGGTAGAAAATTATATTATTATTACCTTTTCAAAATATTTTTAAGGTTTATGAAAAATATTTTTGTTACGATATAATGGTATATGTATTTATTTTATAAGGTTTTTGTACATTGTAATATTTTAACGGAGATAGTAAATTTAGTTATGTTGAAAATTATTATTATAATATAGTAGGTTTTGTTTGAAATAATTTTCTATGAATTATGGTATATTTAAAATATTATATTTATTTTACCACGAATTTATGCAATACCCGAATATATATATAACGGGATAAAAATTTCATGGTGTGCCACCTCCACTTCCACGTGGAAGTGGAGAGAGTGTCCAACCAATGTGTAATGGCAGGTGGCCAAACTTTGGCATGTATGGTAAGTGGTGCATTTAGTGCCACTCATTCCTTTTTTAAAAGAAAACTTATCACTTTCTCTAACAATTCATGTACTTATGTATGTTGCTGGAACGTTGCTGATTTGGGTTCCTCCAAATTTTCAAAAAATAAGTTAAGCATTAGGTGGTGGCTATGTACTATGTTTACTATGCACGTTAATGAGTGATTTTGGCAAGGGAAACTATTTTTAAGTAATATTTGATTTTCGAAAGAAATCGATTATCTACGTCAAGTTATTCAAGCCTAATTTCGAGTTTGATTTCATTTCGGAGTTTCTCGGAGTGGTTCGAGCGTGGACATCGTCGTTCTAGCAGCTTGTCATCGGACGACAGGTAGGTTACGGTTTATTTTCCCTAGACTCCGCATATATAGGATAAAATTGTATTAATGGGCATCCTTGGGTTGGTTTATTAGGTTGGTACCACAGACCTCGACCGCTTTATTCATGTCCGCCTACTTTTGTTCCTCCGTTGCTTGTAGTACTTGCCGATATATTTTATTTACCCTTGTGGTCCTGTGAGGCCTTGTTGACTCTGGAACATAGAAGGTGGGATTTTGGGAATGTCCGCGAGTCCCGGGCATAGAATTATCCTTCTAGGCTGGTTATGCTTGCTGAGTAGCTGTGGGCCTGTGCAGGGTCGATAGGTTGATTGTGAGCTGCTGGGCAGCTATTGTGTGTGATCATACCATTTCCATGCATATAAAGAGGTTTTATCCATGTTTTACTATGGTTTTGGCTTCGGGCCTACTGGCACTATTTTCTAACCTTGCATGGCCCCGGGGGCCCTGTTTTTAATGGAAATGATTTGGAAATGGTTTGATTTAACTTGTGAATATTCCTGGGTAAAAGAAAGTAAAATTATGTTTTAAATCACCAGTTTTACGGATTAACGCTAGACTCGGCAGGGCCGGGGTGCTAGTTGAGTTTTCTTGCTACTTGAGATGATTTTTAGCCTCGGTCGGACCGAGCACCTGAGATGACTTTCTACTGTTTAGACCCGGTTATGCCCGGGCACCCTTGGAGGGGTTTTTGAGATATTTTCCTACTACTTTAGTCCTGGACAGGGTCTGGGCATGCATATTCGAGACTGGGTCTCTATCTTGAACCCGGACTTGCTTCCGGACGACATGTTTTGATACTGAGTTTTAGTATGGGGTCTGGGACCTCCATGGACCTTGCCATCCGGGCCAGGGGCTACGGGCTGCGTGTGCCGGAGGAGGGGTATACGGTGGAGTAGAGGTATACGGGCAGTGTCCTTCCATGGAACCTACCTGCTGGGCCGGATCGGCACCGGAGGAGGTACATACAGAGATACCATTTCACTTGAGACCTTCATGCATCATATCATTCATTGTTTGAGGCTCCACCCTTGTTTGTTGTTTGTTGATTGTACGCTCCGGTAGTATGGGATGCCGGAGGGTTTGTTTTCACTTGTTTGTGTTCCTCGGTTGTATGGGCGGCCGGGGGACTGTAGGTAGACTCTTGCTATTTACTTACAGAATTGTTCCCTATTACGGTTAAGTATGAAATTGGTTACTGCTAGACTGTTAGTTTCTGGATTTGAGATTGATATGATTAGTTGAGTTTGATTCATGTCCCTGAGCATGTCTATCATTACTCTTTCCCTCTTCTTACACTTGAGGTTACCGGTATACCGTCCATTTCGTAAACTTATTATGTATACACTGTTATTGCAAGGACCCCAGGTGCGTTATTTCTTACTTTCACCTGTGCCTATGGTGTGTATATTCTGCTTACTGGCCTCACATGTGGTTCTGTTGATTTCCCTCTGGGCTAGTTCCTGTGTACCTTTCATTGATTTCTGTGACTGCTTGCTTCTATTCTGTCTGTTACTACGCTTTTATCTTATATGTGCCCAGTCGGCCTATGATACCTACTGGGTACCTTATGCTTTGCATTTGGTGCTCACCCTACCCCCTGCATCTGTTGATGCAGATCCTAGCGTGGGCCAT